>CM060879.1:19773666-20008816 GCA_030737845.1 Acorus calamus | reverse complement strand
TTCAGAATGTGGACCTGAGCGGGATAGTCGGTGTCACCGATGATGGCCTCCTCCCTCTTATCGAAACCTGCAAGCGGGGTCTTGTGAAGGTGAGCCTTGGTGGGTGTGTCAACCTGACAGATGTGGCTGTTTCATCCCTGGCCAAGCTGCATGGTTCGACCATTCAGCTTCTGAACCTTGAAGGCTGCAAGAGAGTCACTGATGAGGCTGTCATGGCGATCACAGAAGGCTGTGTGTTGCTTTCTGACCTTTATCTCTCTGGGTGCTCGATCACTGATTATGGGGTCGCAGCTCTGACCTCTGCAAGGCAGCTGGAGCTGAAGGTCCTATCACTCTCGGGCTGCTCCGGGGTGTCCGATCGCAGTCTTCCCCTCCTCAGCAAAATTGGCATAACTTTGGCTGGCCTCAACCTGCAGCACTGCAACCTCATCAGCGGTCGGGCGATCAGGGCGCTCGGTGAGAAAATGTGGTGGTGCGACATCCTCTCCTGAACAAATAAGATTTGGGGGTATAAGTATAAGTATCACTAGATATCCAGATTAGTATTAGTAGTTTTTGAGCCCAGTCCGGTTTGTGTTTGGTCAGGGCTTGGTGGTTTTTCTGGGGAGGACCTCGGCGGCTGCTCCCTCATAATTTTTTAGCAAGTCTTGAACTTGTTGAGGGTTTTTGGCTCCCCCCATCTTCATTGGGTGGGGTTGGGCCTCTCTCCCAGCAGCCTTGGTTTTCCCCAGGTCACACAGCTCTACTGAGCCTCTGACCGTCACGTCGTGTTCTATTTTTCACTTATGGTGGCTTTTTCAGTGAGTCTTGGTTGTACATCACCGAGGGTGTTAGACCTTCTGGTGTTTTAGCCAAACCTGCTATCAGCCATGCCAGTGTCTCTCTCAAGAGTTTGGTATATGTAGGTCTGAGTCGGTCCAGCGTTTTCGGTTTCACGTCCGTGGTGGTTGTGTGTTTTAGTGAAGGCTGGGTTCTCTCTGTGTGTGTATGGTTTTTAGAGTCTGTATTACGTCCGGTTTGGGTTGCTTTTGCGCAGTTCAGTTTGGGTACCTGGGATATGGATGGGCTTCGGGTGATGGCGGCGTGTTCTTTGTCTGCCATGACAGCCTCCTCTTCCCCTTCTGAGGGTGGTGGTGGTTTGTTTTTTTTTCTCTCGAAGCCTTGTATTTTGCAGGTCATGTTGTGAACTGTACTCCCTGCAACTTGTTATCCTATATATATGTGTTTTTATGGAGTGAATATCTGGATTTTGAATGTGTGTGTTCTTGTGCAGCATCTCGCCATCTCCTGATTTATTTTTTATTTTTTTGATGAATGTGGATAGTTTGTGGAGGAGAAATTTTTGGATTGAATTGAACTGTGTATAAATCGAAATTTATGAATCAATTTTTATAATCATAAGAATTGAGTTGAACAATATCACTAATATTAATTGAATTGAACAATCTACATGGGTATGAATTGAATATCCATGGACTGGACAAAACAGGGGACAACTGAAATAATATCTCATTGAGCTGATTTTGATTTGTGAGTTCGATCTCTCAAAGAATGCATTTTGACTGATCAATTTTAATGGATTCAACAAGAATTCTAATGGACTCAATATGACTTGTAGCACTTGTTTGCTTTGAGGGATCTGTATCTGTATTTTGTGTTGGTTTAATAGGATAAGGAAATTCTAAAATAGAGGGTGCAATTTAAGTCTCCATCAGACAGTTCAGACCAGCAAGCATTAGTACAGTAACCACCACCTGCATTTGTAAGAAAAATTAACAGAGATGGTGATGGGAGATGGACAACAATGGATAATGCATGCCAGATGAGAATCCATTAAGAGGGTTACTTGGTATAGCTGTACTTATTTATATTCATAAATTAACAAGGAGGGGGAAAGAGGAAAGTCTCCCCATTTTCTACACAGTAGTTATTGTCAATGAACAATTTTGGAACCCCAGTGATCCTTGCATGTTATTTTTTTAAAAGTACTTTTTCCATAAAATGATATATATATATATAGTTATACTCTACATCCTGTTTGGATAGCGGGTTAAAAGAGTATAAGAGGGGTATAATGGTGGTATAAAAATGGATAGGGAAAATGACTGTTTGTTTGCAGAGTATAACTTGGTATTACTAAGCCAGTTTAAACGAGTATAAGAGAGTATAACAATTCTAAGTAACCCCTAGGATAAACTATATTCAGTTTATCTATTCTCATGAGCTCACATGTCAAATCAATTTTTTACACATTATCACATCAAATCACCTATCAACATATCTTATACATCAATGGGGCTCACATATCAAATCAACTTTTTACACCTTATTTATATTTTATTTTTTATCAACCAAGCAACTCAACCTTTATTCTTACGTTTTCCAATGAGAATAAAAAAAACACAATCAAACAAAAAATCTCTTATTCTTGTAATATTGTTATCTATACTGGCATGATTTTCTATTCAGAATAACTGGATTCCTTAATTCAAACTGGGGTTACCCGTTTGGATTGGGAATAAATGGTGGAATAGGTGAAAATAGAGGAGAATAAGGAGAAAAAAAGGTGTTTGGGTGGAGAGAATAAGTAGATATAGCTATGCAGAATTAGGTGAGAATAAACTGATATTTGTATTCCAAGCCTCCATGGATTTGTATTATTCCTCCACTAGTATAAGGGGGGCTCACCTATCAATTCATTTGTCATTACATCAAATATTTGTCATCACTTCTTATACATCAATATGACCCACATGTCAAATCATTTTTTTACACCTTATTCACATTTTATTCTTCATCAACCAAACAACTTAACATTTATTATTACGTTGCCCAATGAAAATATGAAAAAACACAACCAAACAGAAAATCACTTATTCCATTGATAAAGTTATTTATTCCTATAATAGATATAAAGTCCAGAATAACTTATGTCTCTACCCAAACGGACATTAATACATTGCGTGTGTGTGTATATATATATTCATTTATATAAAAACCAAAAGATTGCATATTTCAGTTAATGAATTGCATACTGCAGGTTATAATGCTTGTTATAATTAGGACATCACAAAATTGAATAAAAATGTGTATCACTTGAATTTACTTTGGATGATAATCATGATATGAATACCGATTCTTTTTCTGATTGAGATGTAAGGATCCCTAGATCTGTGTGTCTATATAGATCATGTTCATGAATTAACGAAAACGTGCAAAAGCTCTATTTGCCTATGCCAGTTTATGAGTATCTTCCTTTTTTGCGTATGGCATCGCTACTCCCTTTGGTAGCATCAATAACAGAGATATGATTGTCTTAACATTTTTCCTATCCAAAACCTGTTTTTTAACCATAAAAAAAGGTAGCTTAAAAAAATCTCCCAACTGCAATGAAACGATTTTCAAGGGGACACGTATATGTAAAATACACATGGGAGGCCATAGAACGGTTCATCAAAGATTGGGGGTGTAGAATCACTCGGGCCGATGATGTTTTGATCCGAGAGGTTTGTATTTTTATTATGTGATTGGACAAGGTGAGGAGTGGCATTGGTGACATCGGTTGATTCCCCTTCCACGGATGTCCAACCTCACTTTTATTTTGCATGTTTCTCTCTATTCCTTTTATCTCTCTTCAGACTTTGTACTTTTACTTTTCGTAATAAAATTGTTCGTAGCAAACTCTGTCTTGTTTTTTAAAAAAACATTACAAACCAGATTGAACAGGGTGCATCACAAAAAAATAAAAAATAAAATGAAAGGCGCTTGTTATTACATTTAGTTATTTTTACAGTTTAAAATATAATCTTATATATCTCATTAGAAATCCTATGAATCATATAACTCTTTAATATTTATTATACTTATTAAATATGAATCCATTCAATTTAAAATGGATGATATATAATTTTTTTTTTTTATCAAACCATATACTCGGCAGACTTTTATATGTTCTTGGATCTTGAAGACTCTTGGACCGTTTGCTCCCCGGACCGATCCATCTCCATCAACAAATCTTGACCGTCCGTTTAATGGTCCAAAAGTGTGATGAAACGGAGGTCCATCAAAAACCAAGAGGTCTCTCTTAACACGTGGAGAGCTCCCCTTCCCGCAAAAAAGGAAATTCGACGGAGGAGATGACCTTCCTCCCCCTCCGCACGTGCGTCCGCCTCCCTCCGCCGCATCATCTCACCATCATCGCCCACCACCACCTACGCCTACACATCCGTAGACTATCACCTCCGACGGAACAGCATCGCCGCCGTCCGTCCGGGAAGGTGTCGGTTCGCCGCGCATCGTTGTCTCCGGGAGGACCTCCGCCTCCGCCGCCGGAGCAGGACGACGATTCGTCTTCGTCCACAGGTAATGGCCATTTGAGTATTATTTGATGCAATGAAAGGATGTTCATTTGAGTCTCTGATTAGTTTTGAAGCGTTTGTGCTCGATTTCTGGTCCAAGTTTTGATTTTTTTAGGTTTTCCTTTTCGGTTTTATGATGTTAGAGACAATCTTGTATGCGGTCCTTTTTTTACAGTCTATTCATGTTTGTTTGTTTGTTTTTTTTTTTTTTTTTTTAATCTTTTTGAAAGGTCTATACATCATGTAATAAAGCATGTACCTTTTGTAATAAATGAAGTGTATACTCCAATAACTGTGTATAACCCCTTATGGAGAAAGCAAAAACATTCTCAAAACTGCATGCGGGACTGCATATAAGAACTGCCTGTAATAGCACCATTAGCACGCAGGATGGAATTGCTCTAGATTGAGATTTTTAATTTTTAACTATGAATGGGTTGGTCGCCTATTCAGACTGTTTTCAATTGCAACAAATTGTAATTAATTTTTTTTGTTAGAAATTATGAGTTTCCTAAGGACCATGTGGTCTCAAGGGAATTTAATTGCAGTTACAAAAGGATAAACTTCTTATTTTGATTTTACATTCATAAGATGGGCATGTTGGGAGGAAAAGCTGTGTAGGGTTATGTTCTCTGCTCCACTCAGAATAATTGGCTTAGATAGAGATCAAGATGCACTGACTAATTGAAGGAGTGATGATTAGAGTTGGCATTATTATTATTGGAAAGCAAGGGTATCCATCAAATTCATTAAAAATCGGTAAACATCGAGAAATATCGGATGACAAGGAATTTATCCGCTTCCTGTATGGACCAGCTCTCTGACAAGGCCACAACAATGTGGGGATCCCCTTAAACAAGAAAAGATAATCAACTATAATATAGTACACATGAATATATGTCTGAGCAGAATGGCAGATGCAGAACTCTTCAAAGTTTGAGACTTTAATCTTCTATATTTTTGATGAATTCCTGATGATTACCTGTTGTTCTTTTGGATAAGTATACATTAAAAGTAGCCCACAAGATAAATGTACCCAAGTTGGAGACTGTTAGAAAATGATGTTAGAATGCTGAATCACGTAAATTTGAACATACCCGACCCTGCTCTTGAGCTTTCTTTAGATGTGGAAGTTACATTTTCTGGTTCATGTTATTTTTCTTAATCAGGTTTTCAAGCAGCTTTGTTTAATGGTCAAGACGGGGTTAGGATATTCTTTGCCGTCCTTTTCTGGATGGCATTGTTTTTCTGGGCTTGCACATGGGATGGCAGGGACGGTGGAAGACCGAACAAGGGATCTCCATTCAGAAGGTGACCACAAGCATCTGGCTGTAAATACTCTTAGAGGATTTAGCAGAACATATAGAAGTATAACATTTTTAATGTAGACCGTCATTGTTTTCTGAAAATTGAACTCTTTAAGTGACCTGAGGAGTTTTTTTTGTATGACATGATTATGGACTTCTCATATATTTTATATGAATATAAATTTCTGTGTTGATGAATGTGTACTGTTATCCTGAAATGTGGTGGATCTCTTAACATCATGGATAATGCATATCTTTTGCAAGACTTTTTTGTTTTTTTGGTTGTATTGATACATATTCATATAATTATATATCTCCATTGGTGTTCGATGTTTGATTCATGTTCAATGTTTATACTTGACATCGTGTTTGCTAGGTGCAAATGTTTAGAAGTTATTTTGTTATTGGGAATTATGCTTGTCCTATGTCCCTTGTGGACTTAAAGCGCATACATACTTGACAATGTTGTTAATAAATGATTAAATGTCAAACTATATTGACAAGTGGAGTTTGAGTGTCCATTTCTTGTCCTGGATTTGCACATGTAAAATCTAGAAGCTGTCTAGGATGTGATATATCAATTCAAACTGTAGCTGGAGTGTCTTGTCCAGGGACCAGGGTATGCACATGGACAATCAGAGCCTATCTGTGATGAATCTGAGGAATAATGATTCTTGCACTTGTCAAAGCTGGTAGTGGATGTCAAATTCCATTTACTAAATGTAGATTGAGCATCAACATAATGAGAAATTTCTGTGTCTGTGAAATTCATTATGGTTGTATAAGGTGAAGGTAATTTGGAGAGTCAAATCTTCCCTCAAGTTATAAACTTTTATGTTTCATGTACCTTGGTAAGTTCCTTAAGGAAAACGGGTCGGTTACAGTGATATTCTTTGCGAGTTGTGTGGTGATGTGATTAAGAAAACCAAGAAGCCGTCTTCATTATTGGGGGTTGAATGGGGAGAAGATAAGCATCATCCGAGATTGATTATTATCCTTGTATTTTCTTTTTTTTTTCTTTTTTTTCTTTTTTATTAAAAATGTAAGGAGATCCCCCGTCTCTTTTCTTTCAAGAGTTTCTTGAAATAAGATTCTCCTATATTATTCTCAAAAAAAGAAAAAAACCAAAAGGCTTATGATTTATTGTCAGATCAGCAACTAGGTTTGGAGGAGGCTGAATGCCTTTAGGGGGAATACAATTTCCATTAAACCTCATTCATTAGATGTGGTTTTTCTTGCACAATCAGCAAAAGGACGACAAGAGTGAAAAAGGAACATTGATCTAGATTATACCAGACACTGTGTGTTAGGCCATATGGCTTGCTAGAAACAAGATCATTGGACATAGGCATTGGTATGTTGAGAACATTTGAGAGGTGGTGGTGGCCAATATAAGGGCTTGGAGTTGGTATATTATAATGGAATGTTTGTTGTTGAGTAGATATCTTTTGGTTTGGCGACCCTCAGGATCTTTGTTGTGTTTTCCATGTATTTTTCCTTTGAAACTCCCTGTCTTCCTTTATGTCTAGATGCTCTAGAGTTGAATAAACTGGTGGGCACCCCACCCTTTTCAAGAAATATTCAACTGTTATGGTTGTTTAGTCAATTGTATAGCTGAACTTTCTGGAACTCAAAACTCACAGAGAGTTTTCTCTGGAGTAGTTTGATTGTATCATTGTCAGTTTTTTGGTCTAAGATGATATCTGACAGGGTAATATCTTGAATGTTCATTAAATTCCTGTTACAAATCACTGGATAATAGGAGAAATAAGTTAATACAGTGACATATATATTGGCCTAATTGAAGTTTGTAAGTTTCTTAAGGCAGATATTCTTCATCATGTCATGAAGAGGGTCACTTAGGAAGCATGAACAAGCATACAATATCACTCCATCTTACCTTGTACAAGAACAGGTCTGGAGTTTAATGAAATCTGGAGAACCAACAGGCCTAAGGGAAAACTTCAAATAAATGGAATGATCCCTAAGATGCATTTTTTACATGGAATGCTTGTAGTACAGGTTCATCACCAAATGAAGGATGCTTGCCAGATTTTAGCCAGAAATTATGTATATCATTATGATTGAGGTTCTAACAAACTTGTCTGTTGCATTCTGTCACGCCTGGCTTTGTGGGTGTCATCTCAGGAATAAGAAATTGGGATAAAAGAGTAACTTAATTTGAATGATTGCAAGATAAAGCAGAGATCATAGGGTGGGAAACTAGGGAGAAGTTTGTCTGAGAATTGGAAGGAATAACCTAGGACAAATTCAGTCTTTGGAGCTTCTTAGAGGAATAGAGAAATCCTTGATGAACTTGGATTGAAGTACTAAATATGAATTATAAACTAGCAATCTATTTAAAGATTTAAGCTTTGAGGCTCAGAGTTGGTTTCATTCTTTTTCTTTCTTTCCTTTTTTTGTGTGAAAATGTTGAGGCTCAGAGTTTTATTCATGGAAAAACAAGATTAGGTATTGCTGACCTCAAATTGCGATGAGTGATTATTGAGATGATCCAATTGATAAAAAAAAATAAGCAATTCTGTGTACTTGACTCAGCCGAAGACTGCCAGAGGGAATCTTAAACTATTATTTGTCTTTATGCCATAAATTATTAGAATTTGTTTGCTCACCATGAGACATACATTAATTTAAACACCAATGTATAAGCAAACAAATAATTAGTCTTCAGTCACAATCAGGCCTCTTAGAAGTGACATTTGTTTTTGCATTCTTCCCTTCTTTACATTGTCCTTTTGGGATTTTTTATGATCAAATTAAGCATAATCATAGTTTTTATTGTGGTAGTAGATACATTAAGATTTAGAAAATTTGTCAAGACCTCAGTCGCAAACATCTTATCAACTTATCAGGCTCAATCTTTGTGCCCAAGATATTGTACATTGGGGTAGCTAGATTTAGAAAATTTTTCAAGACCTCAGTCACAAATATCTTGTCAACTTTTCAAGTTCAATCTTTGTGCCCAAGAGATTGTAATTGTGGTGGCTAGAATGAGATCCTCTCTCACCCATTGTTCAGTAACATATCCAGCTGTTATTTTAGGAGTGGCACAGATGTTAACTGAGGGATCATAACTGCTAGCTCATATTTGGACATCATTTGGAAAATTTGATGAGAATGGGAACTGGAGATTGCCTTGCTACATGCAGTGGCATAGTTAGGATTTCACTAATGCTGGGGCTTGAGTATAATGACAAATATACAATTGTCACTATTTTCTTATTTTATTTAACATTACTTTATCAATTTATTCCAAAAAAGTAAAAAAATAATGAAAATATTTCTTATAAATATTTATTACTCGAAAAGATGGATATAAAATGCCATTGACCGATTTTTTTGGTGTGGACTTGTCCGGGAGTTTCGGTATCTATGGAGAACTTTGAAAGTGTTGGAACCAGGAAATCTAGATTGAGATGATAATTTGTAAGCTGTTTGTAGATGAAATGAAAAGAATTTTTTTTTATCCACATAATAGCTATTTATAAAACTACCCATAATATAATAGAGTTAATCATATTCTAATTTAGAAAAGCAAAAAAAAGCAGGGGCCTGAGCCTCCCCTTGTCAACTCAACATGGGTTGTACTTTAGCATCTGATAAACCGTTTTGGAGAAAAGAGATAGATTTAATAAATTATCCCAAGGAATCCATGAGGAAGACAATTGAGTGCAATAGAATAGTTCAGTTACTTAGGAAGAAGTCCTTTGTCACTAGTTTCCAAGAAGAAAATGTCCTTCACTAACTTGAAATGATACCTTTACCTACGCTACAAACGATTGAATCTCCTATTGTTTCAGAAGATGAAAAGGGTGTTTTTTTTTTTTTTTTTTGAGAAGAGATATAGGAGAATCTTATTAATAGAAACCTCCTGATAGAAGGAGACGAGAGAACTCCTTACATTTTAAAAGTGTGATGAAGAGGGTGAATTTTAGAAATGCGATGAAAAGGGCAAATTTTAGAAGGGCTCATGCTGTGCACATTCTGTGTCAGATTTGACCTTTTTCCTTTACATGTAGAAGGAGGAAGCAATCTAATTTATCACATCTTCCTCTATTTCCTAGCCATATGTGGCTGTAAGCTGTTTCTAGGTTTGTTCTCTTTGATAATTCTGTCTAGTAACATCCATCACAGGTGTGTACTGCATCACTTTTCATAACTTTAATATATGCCTGAGATTACTTTTACTCTGTAGAACAGTTAAGATTCTCTTCAATACTTATCCAACTTATTTTATTAGGCAGCACATTTATTTACCCATAGATAAAAAAGGAGAACACTGTACATGCAACCTTGTTTTTCTCTATTCTTGGAAAAAGTTCCTTGATTAAGTTTCTCCACTGGAAACAGTGCTATGGGCATGCCCAGGTGTCTTTTGTTTCTTCAGTGTTCCATGTATAAGCAGTGCCTCTATCATTGATGGCCCCTAATGTTAGGCTTGAGAAGTCCCATGTTCAAACTGCTCTTCTCAAATTGTATCCATCCATTTAACAAAGCTAGTATTCTTTGTCTATGGCCACACTTATTTAAAAAAATATCTTAGCATATAAATGTAACAAAACCTCGACCGTACATGTCGAAATCAGTAGCCCATGATGTTCAGCCCCGGTGGTGGCCCACAAAATGACAAGAAATCATTTTCGTGTTGCATTTGTTTCGTTTTTTCTTTCTTTTCATCTCTCTATCATGAATTGATTTGTTGGCCCCTCTGAGTCCAAGATAAGAGTTGGCATGGGAGTTTCCATGGCCCACATGGTCACATACTGAAGTGGGAGCTTGGAGGGATTGTGTGGAGGTTGTGAAATGTAGGAGGGTCTTTTTTTCTTTGAAGAAGATGGGCTCTGTGCTGTGTTGGTCACTTCTTGTTGTCTCTTTCTCATGCAAAGTTTTTACTGCCAACATCTGATGCTACCAAATCAAGATTTCTGCTTATGTCTTTCTTTACAGGAGTTCTTAAATGCTTTGCTCATTTGAAATGGTCTGTGCATTAGTACATTCTTTATGATATAAGTCTTGTCATCTTACATTTAGAGATGGAGATGGATGTTCATTTTCCCCCTAGTCTGCCGGCCTCTCATTTTAATCTAGAAATTTTTTGCTTGTTATTACTTATTAGTGACTATGGCCTCATTTGGAGCCAATTGTAAAACTGATTCTATTTTCTGCTAATTCACTTTTCAAATAATCAGTTTCAAAAGAATGTTTTTAAATTTTAGTTTTTGGTTTTGGATTTTGGTTTTTATATGTTAAAATTGGATGAGGGTAGCTTTTATGAAAAAAGTTGATTGAGCAGCTTTCATGGGAAAAACTGTTTTAGAGAATTGGTTCCCAAGGGGGCTTGACTCACTTTCTGATTGCGAAAGATGCACTGTTTGGAGTACCAATATATCGCCACCCTGTGAGGCCCTCCATGAGAACTGGACAACAACAAGGGCTACACAAGTTGGTGGTGGTGGTTGTCTCATACAGAGCTTCTATGGCTGAAATTTGATGGCACTAAAATCAAGATCTCTGTTTGTGTCTTTACTGAAGATCTCAAAAATATGTAGCTAGTTGTGAAAGGTCCATGCTTTATGGATTGGAAAATGGGTTATATTGATGCCACTGATGACAACACGATGACGTTTAGGGGATGGGTGGCCAACTTTTCATCTTAAACAAGATTAGCTTTGTTTGTTATCAGTAATTATGCTTCATGCCTCGCTGTCTGATTTTGAATTGCACTGTTAATCTGGAGACATTGATTTATTACTCTATGTTCGAAGTCTTGCTATTGTTTTTAAATTTAGAGATGGAAACGGTTAATGTTGATGATGATGACATTTAGAGAGATGGGTGTCTAAATGTTTGTTTATCAGTGATAATGCTGTATCTCACTGTCTTTTTGTGAAATACACATTGACTTGAAGATTTTTATTACACTGCTTCTCTGCAGCCTCAGACATGGATTGTTTAAGGAATATAGACACTATGTATGTTTTACATTTCTGGTGGGCAACAATATTGAGATGTCAGAAATCTCTTGTTCAATAATATATTTGGAGTCTGCACTGCATGGTGTGTTTTATTTATTAGTTTTTTATGATTTTTTTTAAATTTCAGGAGCTGATATTCTTGAGTTATGAATCTGAAGCTAAAGAGGGCAATCCGTGAGAAAGGAACATTTGTAGTCTACATCATTTTTCTTTATTTTAAAAATTATATAGTCTACCCATTAATGTGCATATTGATATACAAAATGAAGTATATATTGAGATATGAAAGTGTATTTTTTTTTTAAAACATTAATTTTTTTTACACATTACACTGTGAAAAAATCTCATACATTATGATAGGGCTGCAAAACAGACCGACTGTTTTCATGAAAAATCAGGCTATTCTCATGATACTTGTTGCACAAATCATTCATAAAAAGAAAATCATAGATAATATCTGAGACCTTTTCTAGTTTTCTTCTTAAATATTTTATTAAGTTGATGAAAAAGTGTAGAAAGATATGGACAAAGGAGAGGTAGAATACAATATATATCAAGAGAAGATGGTGTTTAACAATTGGTTCTCTTGTCCAAGCACATGTGTCCATAGATTCATTATTAAAATTATAATACATGTGCCCTATTGGTCACATGGAAGAACCATTAATTCAATAATTCTCTACTATTTAGATGCCACGTTTTATTTGATTATAGCATTATTCACTGGTAATTCAGTGAATAATTTGATGAAAAATATTGGAGCTCATAATCCAGTTAATAATGCAGTGTCTAGTAAAAGACAGTAGGATATTTGCATTAGACAATGATTACAAAACTTTAAGGTTATATTACATTAGTCATTCCTTTTGAATCACCAAGCACAAGACTTGGTGTTTTCTATGAATTTCATAATAGAAAAAATAAAAAAAACTAAAATAACACAACTTGTTAAATTAAGATACCACCTATCAGAAAATCTTGTTTTATTAGAACAAGACTTGAATCCCAAACTCTAGTGTACATTTACCAACATGTTAAGATTGTGGTTTTATAAGTGTCACATGTTTTAAGTTTTAGTAATGGTCTAATCAAATAACCCTATGTTTGTACTGATGCAAAAATCTTTTTCAGTCTCATCAAAAGTAATGTTTCTTGAACCACCTCAATTGCATGGCACGTTGTAGAAGATCCACTTGTTGCTTTTTTACATATGCATTGCAACAAAAAAAAATCATTCATCTTGTATGATAATCATATTCAATGTGCATGCATGGAGTAAGGTACTCTATAATGAAGACTCTTGGTGAAGACCATCAATCTCTACCCTCCAACAGATGGAATTTCCACGGCCTTGATCGCCCAAGGGAAAAATTCAAATAACCCAATGTAAATTTATATAACCCCTTGATTTTTCCTAGTCCATATAAGAAATTCAAATAGACATCTAAGTTAAATTTTCATAGACAGATTATGATTATTTTATAAATAATGTCTCGTTAATCTTGGTTGAAAACATAATATAACAAAATCCCTCTAATGTGTTAAAAATGTGAAAAATCATATGTAAATGACAATTTTACTCATCCAGATATGGTTTTATAATCTATCCAAAAGAAAAGGGTCCTGTACCCATGACTCAAAATTATAAGATTTTTCACATTTTTAACAAATTGTATGGAATTTTAGTATGCTGTATTTTTAATCAGGGTTAATAAAATAGAATATCAACAAAATATTCTTTATTTTTCAATAAAATTTTAACTCGGAAGTTTATTTGGATTTAAGTATGTGCTTTTAATGGGTTGTATGAACTTCAGCAAAAGCAGTGATCTGGCAGTCTACATGGGTTTATTTGGATGTTTCCCTTGTTTCTGTATTTATTAATTAACAGGATATTCTTCATTTTTCAATAAAATTTTAACTCGGGAGTTTATTTGCATATAAGTATGTGTTTTTAATGGGTTGCATGAACTTCAGCAGATCTGACAGTCTACATGGGTTTGTTTGGATGTTTCCCTTGTTTCTATATATATTATATTTAAATGAGGGGCTATCATACAGGTTTATTATTTAATTATATAGTCCATTTGCATACGTACATGCAAAAACCATACTAGTTTTGGACCAAAGCATTCTGGGCCGTCCAAATTCTCTCTAAGCGACAAAACTGACGTTACTGATGGGCCCCACATCGTAGTCCATAAAAGGCTCGGCCAAAATGGGCCCACCTAGCGTGATACGGACCGCCCAATGTGTCTCCGCCACGTGGACTTTTTCACGTGCCCCATCGGGGAGCCCATCCGACGGTCCAGATTCGTTTCGGGTCTTCTCTCCCGCCTCTATAAAACGCGGTCTCCGCAGGTCTTCTTGGTTCGTCTCGATCGAAGTTTCAGTGAAACTCGGGTTTCTTCTTCAGATCTTCTCAAGGAGCTTTAGAAGTAGAGATTCTACGAAACCCTGTTTTGGGTCTCAAATTTTGATCTTCCGTGGCGTTTTTGAGGGGTTTTAGTGTCGATTTGGGCGAAAAATTGGGTTTTTTTAAAGGGTTTTGGGCGTAAAAATCCGATCTTTGACTGATAAAAAATGCTTCTCCGAAGTGCTTCGCATCCGATCCTGAATTCGTGGTTCCCCCACACGAAGGAACCCTCGCCGGAGCCCGAAATGTCGCCGCAGATTCAGAGGACCCGTTCGGGGAACCACCTCCTCTGCTTGTCGATGTCTCTGTCGCCGTCGAATTCGTTTTCAACGTCTCCGTCGGACGGGCATATGAGTCGGGAATCGTCGGAGAGGAGGAGGTCCCCGCCGACGCCGATCACTCGGGGGCTCTCGTCGGTCTCCGTCGAGGAGGAGAGGGAGGCCGAAGACCCTGACTTTGAATCGGAACCGTCGTCCGCTCTGAGTCCGATCTTGTTGAGCACCGGCTTTGAGGGGTTGATCACGGCCGTCAATGAGTGTTGCGTGTTGGGGGAGAAGAAGAGCAAGGGTTGTTCGACGCTTGTTTTCGGGGGCGGTTGTGGGAGTGGTGGAGGGAAGGTTTGTGGTGGTGGTGGTGGTGGTGGTGGAGGATCGGATGGGGCCGGAGGGTTCGGTCCATCGGACTCGGATAATGGGAACGAGAGTGTGGATGCTTATTACCAGAAGATGATCAAGGCGGACCCCGGAATGCTCTGCTTCTTGGGAATTACTCCAAGTTCTTGAAAGAGGTATATATCGAACCCAATTCAATATTTGTCATAGTTTCTTTTATTCATTGTTTAATTGCCTCTGCCAAAAAAAAAACTGATTTTTGACACTAAGTTCCATTTATTATGTGCTAGTTTTAGAGATGTAAGATGCTATCAAATATCAAGTAGTTGGGAAAGTTGAATTCATATAATTGAATGAGTGGTTGTTTGTTTGAGCTTAATCAATAGCAAGGCTTGTATTATAATTGGATCTGATCAGGGTTGGTGAGTCCTTAATAGGAGACTGATATATGCCAAGAGCACGTATGCTTGGTACATGAGATTGGCAGAGTTTAACAATTCTTACCACCCACATGTCAGTCTTTTACTAGGGATTGTTCCGTTCTCAATTGGATCTCATCTCGCTTACCACCTATATTAGTCGATGAATTTGCCTAGCTTCATTGTTTTGAATTTCTTTGTGGCCTTTGTTGGTTGATTGAGGTATTGAAACCTTTATATCTTGTTGGATGTCATAGGTTCAATGCAATCTCGAGAAGGCCGAACATTACTGCGGTCTGGCGATCTTGGCAAACCCGACCGATGCTTCAGTTCTCGCCCTGTATGCCGATCTTATATGGAAAACACACGGTGATGCTCCAAGGGCCGAGAGCTACTTTGAACGGGCCATTCAAGCAGCTCCAGATGACTGGTAAGCCAACTCTTGCTGGAAAGTCAGAAACTTGTGTAGTTTTGTATACTAAAGTTCATGTGGCATGCAATATTGATCAGGAGGTGCTTTTTGCTTGGTTTGATTTACGTATTTTGTTATGTTGTGTTTCTACAGCTATGTCATGGGTTCATATGCAAGGTTTCTGTGGGATGCTGAGACAGTGGAGGAGGAGAAGGAAGAAAATGAATTTGACAAAGAGTACAGCTGCAGTAGCAACAGTAAACCACCTTTCTTTCATGGAACTTCATATCCATCACCAATTGCTGCCACTTCTTAGGTCCTCCAACACCAACCTTCTGTCTGTAAAATATTTTGGTCAGATTTTGCTTAGGTGGTGAACGTTTGGCACTAAATTTTTTAAATGAATTTGTTTAGTAGGGTGTAAATGTGTGATTGTTATCCATCTTTGTTGATATATGTTGAAGGGAAGAGAATAAATTGGTGTCCATGTTTGCCAACCCTGTAAATTATTGTGATAGCAGGTTTTTATTTGATCTATGTTAGGCCACTGAATTTTTCAATAGAGAATTTTTATGTTGTGTTTATATCCTCGTGTTCATTAATCAGCTATAACTCAACTGCCCTCACTGAACCTTCAAATCTGATTTTTGTGTTATTTTGTTACAAGTGGGGTAAATTAAATTGAGTTGTGCTTTCTGTTCAACAACAATCTTGGTTGGAATTTGTTCACCTAAACAAACAATGGAAAATATCTCGGGTATTTTGTTTGATTAAAAGAGACATGCATTAAACAAGTAATAATTACAACAATTGGCATGATTTTTATCTGCTTTATAAAAACAGTTAATCTGGGCTATAAAAAGTAGCTAGGGGTGGTAAACGAGCTGAACAAGCCGAATTTTGACATGTTCAGGCTCGACTCGTTTAGTATCAGACTCGGCTTGGCAAGGGATCGAGCTTCATTTCGTGTTCAAGCTCAGCTCGTTGGGCTCGTGAAAAGCTCGGTTGAAGCTTGGCTCAGCTCGGTTCGTTTGTTAAACAAGTCAAGCCGAAGCTCGAATCAAGGTACGGCTCGGGCTCGTTTAGCTAAAAAAAAAATCTTGTTTAGCATTTGAGAAGTCATATTTCACAAATTATACCACCTTACACATGTGAAAGTAACATAAGCTCAGGCTCGGACTCAGTTCGTTCCCTTTTTTTTTAAAGTAAACGAGCTCGTCTCGGTTTGGGCTCGGTTCGTTTACAAACTGAGTTTTAAAAATTATTCAAGCTCGATTTGTTTGTCTAATCGAACGAGCTTAAATGAGCTTTAACCGAACCCGAACAGAGCCCGAGCTGCTCGACTCATTTACCACTCCTGCCAGTAGCATAGCATTGACTGACAAATGCATAAAGTCATCTTTTATGTCTGTATTATATTGAATGGCATATATTGCTTCTCATAAAGCATATGCTTTAGGTTTTCCCAAACAGAAGACATGGGGACTATTTTTGTTCCCTTTCAGCAACTGCATTGGTCAGTGCCACTATCTGTCTTTCATGCTAAAAAGGTTGATTGCAACTGCCTTGGATTATTCTTAGATGGTTACCATTTGATTGCAACTGCTTTGTATTATTGCTAGATAGTCACCATTTATGTGTTCTGGGAAAATCAATGATAAGTTTGGGGAAAAAAAACAAAAAGAAATGTCATGTCTAATGACATAATATTCCACATGTAAACAGTTTAAAGTTGATTTTGTTTATCTTTTCTAAAACACAGGGCAAACAACTTGATGAACTTAATTGTAACCGTGTGTGTATCTCTTGATCTAACAATATGATTTTGCTAGATTCTGAAGTTTGATGAAAATTTTGGGGATAAAGTCACACGCAAATGTTAAAAAATTAAAGTATATACTCAAATGAATTGAACGTATGTCTTGTAAACGTTAACAATCCATAGATTTTGTTGAGTATAGTAGTTTAACAAAGTATATGTCCTTTTGTTTTGTGTGTGAAATATACCTTCAAAAATTGTAAATGACTGTTCTCACATTTTCATTTATGTTTGGGATATTTAGTTTTAAGTCCCCGTAAACTATTGAATTTAGCGATCGATCTCACATTTCTTCATACGTTGGTCTTTTTGAATCTGTTACCTGGTTAGTTCATACATTTAAATGATAATTTAAGAATAGATCCCTCCGAGGGACTAAAAACAAACTTAATAATTTAGGAATAAGTCCCTCCCAGAGACTTATTCCTAAATTATCATTTAAATATAGGGATTAAAGCTAAAATATGAAGAAAAGAAGGATCAATCGCTAAATTCGATAATTTACAGGGACTTAAAACTAAAAATCCCTTTATGTTTACATCAAAGAAATGAATAAATGGTCCCGCACGCGTTGGCAAGGTGGTAGGGACACCCTCCCCCTTGGGGGAGGTTAGGAGTTCAAGTCCTCCTGAGTGCAAGAAGAAAAAAAAAACAATTCTACAGTCCTCTAAGCCGGTTGTTAAGGGTACCTCTATGCTCTTGATATAGAGTCTTTGGACAAAAAAAAAAAAAAAAAAACAGAAACAAATAAATGAGTTAGCGACCACCTTTCTTTCTCCACTAATAAATGGAAAAGTTGATGCCTAAAAGTGTATCCTTTTATTTATAAAAAAAAAAAGATTTTTAGTTTTAAATTCCTGTAAATATGCTTACTTTAAAATCGATGCCTCTCTTCTTCATATTTTTTTAAGTCTTCAAATTCAACTGCCTATTTAGTTTTTAGTCCCTCCGCCAAATGTCCGTCCAGACGTTTCTGAAATATGATTTTTATTTTAAAGTCCGTGTAAACTATGTTATTTAGTGATCAGTCTACCCATTTTTCATGTTTCATTTTTAAGTCCCCAACTTCAAAAAACATTTTTTTTCTTATTAATTCATTGACAAAATGCTTATATAATTTTGTAAGTAGTTTAATATTTGAAACTTGTATATAAAATTTTGGTGAAATATCAAAATGAAGAAGTATTTTGATATTGATTTTTTTGATTTAGCATATCTTCAACTTTCATAATTTGATTGTAAAAATTAGAGGTTTAAAACGGGTCGTGCTGGCACGACACGACATAAGACACGGCACGTTAAGAAATAAGCACGGTACAACACAGCATGGTATGGCTCAATTGACAAATCCATCTCGGCGCAACATTATGAAATCCCTCACCCTATTTAGTATCATTTTCCATACAAGAAGAATCAGTGGTACTCTTGTCCTTGTGATCTGGGTTGATAAATATCAACCACATCAACATGTATGTGGTTGGTGTGAAACTCAACATTTATGAGATGATGCTATATTAGATGAGCCAATTGGGGCAAAAATTGCATGGTAGCAGGTCTTGAAAAGGATTATTTGTGATTCAGACCACTTGATGGCAATAGCATAAAAGGGTTTTGAAATGAGAACCATTCACTTGGATCTTGTAACCTTCAAAAATTGGGACAGTGTTCACAGACTCAGTTATTTCTCCAGTCTTGAGTATATGATTTGCCTGATTAAGTACAAATTCAATTCAGAGAGTTTAGATCAAATTCATTTTAGTTAATAATTCATTTCCTATTAAAGTATGTACCTCAGCCTACAAACATATACATTCCATAAAAAATAATCAAATCAAAATGTGTTATCTGAAAAACAACAGTGAACCAATCTATGCCCAAATATTAATATATAAAAAAAAGTCAACAATCTAAAAATAAAAAAGAGATCAGACTTTACACTAGCATTCACTCAACCCTGTAAAAAGTTTCGGAGTGGGGTGAGACTAAAAGAAAGAGAAGAATAGGGGGGGGGGGGGGGGGGGGGGTGGGACGGGCGACACTAATGAGGGGAGGCGGCAGCGGTGGGCAGAGGAGGGGATGAGAGGGAAAGAGAGGACGAGGAGGGGGAGGGCAGAGGGCGATGTCATGCTGGTGGCCACCCACAACCTCGCTACTCCCTCTTTTTCTCTCTCCCTCTCCTCAAACTGCCCTCTTCACACCTCCTTCTCTGACCACCCACCGTCGTCCACCACCACCCTTTTTCATTTGTTCCCCTCCCCACCCCGGAAAAAAAAATTTCAGTTCCAAGTTAACAGGGTGGAAGTATCGACCCCCAGACCAATGCCTTAATTTTTAGAGAAAAGAATACTGAGATCACATGATAATGTAAAAGCCCATGTAACCAATGATATTCGTATTTCATCTCCTTTTAACATAAAAAAATATGCATATAAATCATGAACCAAATTCATTGTAATAACTAATAACCCATCATCAACCAATTTCCAACATGTAACCTCTACACTGGAGGCACAAATAGTGGCCTGTCTCGTACACGCACAGGCCAACATCTATTTCACAAGCAAAAACAGTACACAATATGGGAGCTGCAAAAATTAGTCACTTAATGTGTTCCAGAGCCAAGTTCAAATTTCATGAAATCCAAAACCACATCTCTAATCTATACATCTTACTTGGTTACGATGGCACAAAATCCTCTCTGAACGCCTTCAATCACGAATTGATATGTAGATAGGCTGACTTCCTTTTTCAGCAAGTAAGAACAGCGTACGCACACTGATCAACCCAAAACCTCTGAACATACATACCTTTTTTGACAAGAAAGCTCAATATCACACAGCTTCGCTTTTGGGCTCTTGCTCGACAAGCTCGACTTGCTCTTCCACAATTGGCTCATCTGGCTTGGACTCAGTTTCTGTGGAAGCCTCTGCCTTTATGTCCTCCTGTGGCGGCTGTGGATTCTGAGAAGCTCCCTCTTCAGAATGAGTGAAGGTGGTTTTTTCATTGGGCAACTGTGGGAGGGACTTCCGTTGAGGTTTCTTGGCAAGTCTGGGTGAATCCTTTGATGGGCCATTTCTCGAGACTCTCTCATCAAGGCTCAGACGTGAAATCCTAGCAGAGTGTCTGTCATGCTCGTCTGTATTAGTTGTTGATGAGCTCTTTTGGCGACCAAATTTGGGAGATTTAGCCCTTGTAGGAGGTATCTGCATTCAAGACAAAGCACACTTATGTTCATCAAAGTAAAATATATATATAAAAAAAATCCATGCAATTGATTGGTTCTAAATTTTCTAAACCTTCGTCTCGTATGTGATCGTCTCAGTAATGTTATATACAGCAGCAGTTGTTAGGAATATATATATATATATATAGAGCACCGATTAGGTGCGGCGGCCGCACCGTGCGGCTTCGACCACGGGCCGTCGATCACGGGTCCATCGCATCGGACGGTCGGGTGCGATTCACGTCAACCGTTGGATGCGATGGACCCGCGATTGGACGGCTGTCGCACGGTGCGGCCGCCGCACCTCATCGCGGTCGTGTATATATATATATGGAAATGGTTAGGTGCGGCGGAATGGCGGTGCGGCAGCGACGTGGGCCGTCCGATCGCGGGTCCATCGTATCCAACGGTCGACGTGAATCGCACCCGACCGTCCGATGCGATGGACCCGTGATCGACGGCCCGTGATCGCTGCCGCACCGCCATTCCGCCGCACCTAATCGGTTCCCATATATATATATATATATATATCACAGTGAAATATTAAATGTGGAACACAGTGATGTTCCTTAGCATTATGCCTCTGTTTCCTTGCCAAAGGATTCCAAAGGCATATTAGCAAACTTGAGGACATGTTCCAAAGGCATATTAGCAAACTTAAGACATCTAGAGGCCATGAGGTTAAGCATAAAGGATGGTTAAACAAGCCTCATCTGTCTTTATGAATATGCTTCAAACACTGTCGACCCGATAACATTCCGTGATAACAAGTATCAACTTCTTCCTAGAAAAACTTAATCATGGAAAGAATTGGGATATAAAAGAAGGAAATAAGGTAGGATGCCAAGGCATACCCGACCAATGCGGAATCAACACAAAACTAGGAGCTGCAACATACTTAAGTTAATATCATAGTCTAAAGGCCATGAGGTTAAGCATAAAGGATGGTTAATGAAGCCTCATCTGTCTTTATGGATATGCTTCAAACACTGTAGACCCGATAACATTCAATGAAAACATGTATCAACTTCTTCCTTAACTGTCATGAAAGAATTGGGATATAAAAGAAGGAGATAACGTAGGATGCCAAGGCATACCCAACCAGTGCGGATTCAACGCAAAATAGGAACTTCAACAGATATAAGTTAATATCATAGTTTATCAAACTGAGATGATAAATGAGAAACTATATCACATGGCTACAAAATCCCACTGATATTGAGAGTTTTAAGTGATATTGAAGGACACTGAGAAGAATTCCGCATGTGTTTTTTATTTTGACTTCATAGGATTCCATGTGATTTAAACCAATTCGTTAACGAGTATAAGATGGGACCCTCAGAACTTCCACATTTGCTGATATAATATGAACTCCCTAAAGTACTAATATGCTTCTTTTCAAATTGTTTTAATTGGCCAACAGCCTACCATTTTTTTCAAAAAAAAAAAATGTTTGGCCAACAACTCTGTTGAACACAGACAATGAGATAGATAAAGATGTTTCTAGTAGGATTACAGCTGAATGTATAAGTACTTTTTCAACAGCTACACAAAAAAAGAGTCGCATGAAAGATGTAGACAGTTAATAGCATTTCAGAACCATGTGCGGACCGCATGTGCGGTGGGGTCCGCACATGTCATATGCGGCCCGCATGTACCGAACATGCGGTCGCACATAGGATAAGGTAACCGTTTGAACCCCCGTTCAAATTGAATTCGAACGTCCTCTGGACATTCGAATTACATTCAAACAGCTTTCGAACGGTATGTTGCCGTTCGAATTACCGTTCGAACGACAATCCGAACTTAAAGGTAAGTTTTACCGTTCGAAGTTTGTTCGAACTGAACTTCGAACGCCCTCTTGCCGTTCGAAGTCCGTTCGAATTGAATTTGACGGTAAGAGACAGTTTGAATTCCGTTCGAACCGAATTCGAACGTGCGCCGCATATTGGGGGGAATGTGCGCCCGGGGGCGCACATCAGCATGTGCAGCCGTATGTACCGGTACGTGTGGCTGCACTTCAAACGATGTTTCAGATACCATGTAGAAGAAAGATACTTATGCTTGAATATGGAAATATGTACTTATGCGTCCATCTTACATTTATTTATTCGTGTGATTGGGGTTTGGGTTGCCAACCTTCCAAAAAAAGAAAATCATAACTGCACATTTTGGGACCAATAAAGGGAGAGGAAAATCTCCACTCTGCAATTGCACAAGTAACAAGCATATGTTGAAAATTTGCATGCCATGGATGGTTGCAAGATTATTAAATCTAACAGTTAAAGCTAGAAAAATAGAAAGACTCATTATCCATAAATTGCATATTTGAAATGCATCAAGTCTTTTTTCAAACTATACCATTACCCAGAGAGATTTCCACATATGGAAAAGGTGTCAGGAGGGGAGAGACAGGATATGGTACCAACTTTTATATTTTTATTAACACAAAACGACTGCTCTCAGAGACCCTAAACTCAAGACTTTTCATGTTTGCCCGGACACTTTACTTTGTTCCAAGCAATGGCCCCATTTTTTTCAAACCCTACGCATAACATATTTATCCAACATACAAGCTTAGCCACATTATTTCCAAAACGGTAAGGTCATACAATACATATAACATTATGAAATCTATTATGTGCTACTAAATGATAGAGACCAAATTCACAAAAGAGGCCATGAGAAAGGCACTATACTTTCAGCCGACAAGCCAAAAATCTGGTTTTCTCCCCGAGTGATTTTATGAACAGGAGGTGATAAAGAATTTTCATTAGTTTCCTTCATTTACACCACCACCAATCATATGCTTAATTTTAGATAACATAAATGAGCATATTATATTACGGAATTGAGGTCAGATGTCCATCATTTGAAATAACTAATTTTCTGCATAAAACAATTCAGAACAGTTAATGATGCAACACATTTACTCAACAGAGACACGCATGCAGCTACATCAACTATAATGTTTACTGGAGACATTTATGGTAACAGCACATCATTTACCTTCTTCAACTCCACCTTCGGTGGTGCAGGTTCTTGATAGAAACTTGGCATAGGCGTTGCTTTGAAGGTCAGGCTCTTCCTGAGCTGCTTTATTTCTGCCTCTTGTGACTCCTGCATTAGCATTAGCTAAAACATCATGAATAGCATATTTTTCCAATAATGACCTATAAGTAATATGTGCAGAAATACGATGCAACGACCTTAGACTTGGCCTGCAAAGTAGTTTTCTCCACCTCTTTTGCCTGAATCTTCTCCTCAAGCTTTTCGAAGAACTGTTTGATAAGATTGATAGAAGCTGTATTCAGTGCGTACTGTTGAAAAAAATAACTATATGACTCACAAATTTACAGGAGTCCAAGTCAAACATACCTCTTTTCTTTTCGCAGCACGCTCATCACATTTAAAGCTGAAGCCATAGGAAGGGGTGGTGCCTACTCTTAGGGGCTTAGAAGTTCCTTCCGTGGGACTTCTGATGGCAAATTTAAGTATAAACAAACCCCTAATAATGACTGGAAGGCATTAATGTTGAAGAATTCCAGTAACAACAAAGTAAAAAATTGTAATCATAAGGATACAAAGAAGTAGAACTAGAATTCTCTTCAGATTTTTTCATTGATCCTTGCTTTCGGGGCTTCAAATTTTTTACCTCTTCCCTGTATAAATATAACAGTTTCTTAGACAGGAATAGATGTTTTTCTCAACCCTTTGGAATGCCTCGGGATTGAAACAATCAGTAAGCTAATAAATACATGGAGAAAGTTAAGAAGCTAGATCTTCCAAAGTGTTGGTACAATAATTGAATAGAGAATACGCGGAATTATTTGCAGAGAAAGTAAATCATACCCCAGTCCTTCGGTCTGGGTGATATTGGCAATGGGCACTGCAGCTCCAGCCTTTCCTGTCTGTCACAATAAATAACATATGATATCACTGATGCTCAATCCAACCCGCAAAAAAATTACAAAGAAAACTAAGAAGATGCACTCTTGTGAGGACAAACATGATCCAATCAAAACAAATTTGCTAGAAATACTATTAATCCCACCTGAATTTTTCGGGCACTACTCGAAGTCAATGTCACTGAGCCATTCAATGAACCTCGGTTCATAATGGAGCCAGGAGTCTGCTTCGACCGGGAAGTCGACGAGAGCAAACCATTTGAGACAGAAGGAGATGCCGCCTGTTTAGCATCTCTACTCTTCTTATCACTGGATGATTTTGCATTTCCAGCAGAAGTGTCCTTGTTCTTATCAGATTTTGGGGGGTCGACTTGTTCCATGCTATCCTCCAATAGTTCCTACAGAGAGAAAAGGCTGCCAAGATGTAACTCGAAATGACATTGACCCTAAACACTAAATCCAACCAACAAAGATGGATTCCAAACCCCACCTTAGCCACTGCCAGAGCCTTACATTCTGGTTCGATTGCAATGTCAGATGCTGAGAAATTATTGGTGATCCCTTCGGCATTTCCATTCATTAGAGCTCCATTTTCATAACCCATCACAGTTGTGGCATCCATTGATGCGTTAAAGAAACTGCTTGCCTACTCGAATTTGAATACTGCCCACACAAGTTTGCAATGACATCCCTATCAACTACATTGCAGACCCTTCTAAGAAAGAACTAATGAAACACAAACACACTTCACAAAAGTAATAACATCTCCACCAAAAGCTTGAAAACAAAAGGAAACCAAATTTGTAATTCGGACATGGAGATTGATTCATGTGAAGATGTAAACAAATGAAATTTAATTTAAACAAAGTGAAGAACAGATCTACCATGATTTCTACAATCAAAGATCCTCAATACCAAGCAAAACATATATTTAGCACAACACCACAAAAACACACCACTATAAGCAAAACAAACAAATCTTCGAACTACAAACCCAAATTCTACAGAAAGTATCAACTCACTATGATTATGTGAACCTCCCATAACATAACCAGAACAAATCAAACAAATAACGAATAATCAGATCTCTCTAAAAACCCAAATCAGATCAACCCCACCGCAAAAGATAAAAAGGCATGACATGCAAATAGACCAAGATCCAATCTTTTTCTTCCTCCTCGAAGTGGGTCCGATTGACAAAGCCAAAATAACCCCAAGAAAGTGAAAAACCCGATACAGTAACCAAATCTAGGGCTTCATTTCGACTACCCAAATCGACCATTAATAAAAGAAGACAGAGAGAACGTATAAGAGGGTCCTAAAACAAATGGGTCGCCGGCATTTTCCCCCCTCTCACCTCCGTTTTTTAAAAGACTCGATTTTTTTCTTTCTTTGGGCAGTCAAGACGCCATTGAATGCCTGTGGAGATCAGAAGACTCGGATGGGAGAACAAAACAGAGATCTTTGCGTTCCCCACAGATCTAACAGCGCCGCCGACGGCCACTCTGAATAAGGGAGGGTCTAATCTCGGATGCCATGGTTGTATAACACACAAAACAGAGAGAGAGAGGGGGATACCACTTGGGAGGAAAAAATAATGACAAGCTTTGTTTATTATTATTATCTTTACCTGAGCAAAATGAAGTTGCTTCAGCCAAGCAATAAGAGAGAGAGAGAGAGAGAGAGAGAGGTGTTAATAATAAATAATTTAAATACATTGGTCAAGGTAACGTTAGGGATAGTAAACATAGAGATTTATAATGATTTGTGTTGTATATAATTTATGTGCAAGTCATTTCAAAGTTGCAACTCTCAAAATCAAGATTGAAAAACTCACGAGCCTCTTCTCCCGGTCGTCATAGTATAACGATTTAAAATTTATCTGTGTTAAGAATTAGTATTGAATTCGAGTTTTGATGTTAATTTATTCATCTGTTTATTGACAAAAATATGAAAGGATTTTTTATAGGACCAGAGCAAACATGCGAAAGTAGCCTTTTCAGTTTGACCAGTCACGAGAGGTTCATTTAAAAAAAAAAAAGACTCATGAGCCCTTGATGTTGAAACGCACCAAATATTTAAGATGGATGGATAGTTTTGGTTTTTTTTGTTTAATTGCACACACCATTCTAACTCATTTCTACTGCTAGAAAGACCAATGTCAATATGAATCTACTAGAACCAGCCTAGCATGGTTTGTGACATTTATCATATCTGGGTATGAGTGACGTCTCTTTTATTCATCCCATTAGTGGTTTTGGTCTCGAATCTTAAAAAGGCCCGCTTTAAATTAAGATTCCAATCCATTCAATCAAAGATAATGATTGAATTGAACTCTAGACTCACTAGTAGAAATGTAAGATGGTTGGATGTTCTTGTTCATTTACCCTCTAGTAACCTCATGAATAGCGCATCGGAAATAATATAGTCATATGATGATAGAAGAGAATTAAAGAATTTTTTGTTTAATTAACTATTCATTTCTTGGTTTGAATAAATATTTATTTTTTGTGTTTTATTAGAATGTGATCATAATTTTAGATGGATAACAAAAATAAATTATGCATGTCTCTCTCAGATATAATTATCAGATTTTATTTTAATTTATGGGATCATAACTATCATAATATGTTTATAAGATCAGATCTATTCTTCCATCCTTTACTTACTTTATTCATGAAACAAATTGGGAATTAGGCAAAGTGAATTATGTTTGTTGCATTTTATAATAAGAAAATCAAATTACAATTTCAATATGTTGATAAGAGTCCCACCTTCATTGAGAGATTATAGTATCCTAGTTTCTGATGCTAAGAAAAGATTTAACCAGAAAATATACAATAAAAAAACAAATGTTTTGAATAGATGTTTTTATTAGGTTAAAGAAAGTGAAAGAGATGCATGCTTGTCATGTAAATTTAAAAAAACAACCACGTGAATTGAGGAGGTTGAAAATCGATTAGTACCAGTACTTGTTTTTTTTAATGCTTGAGACCTGGAGAACACCAAGATTGACCACCTTATAACCTTATACAACAAACACATACAGACACATTAATAACCTTTTCCTTTCACTCATTAAACACTGTTCCTACCTAGTTATTAAGTCCACCCATAAACAAGAGATGACATCCACTTAGGGGGCGCTTGGTTAGGCTATTGCAAAATTGATTTTCTATAGACGCTGAGTTTTAAAATTGAATATGTCAGAAACTGTCCCCTAACTTTTTTGAAAATTGAGCTTCTGATTACTATTTATCTAAAATATGTTTATAAAAAGCTATCATTTTACAAACATAAAAATTATTCAATTGTGCAACCAATTGTATCAGGAGTTGTCAATCAATATTGAATCTAATCTCTCACATAGGAGATCGTGATCCTAATCCATCTTTGAGATGAACAATTATATGAGAATAAAAAACTATATTTCAAAATCAAAGATATTGTCAAATGATATTATAACATCTTTCAATTTTATATTATATCACTATTAAGTAAGTATCACTATTAAGTAAGAGAATTGTGTTTATTTTAAAAGTATAAATTCTCATGTGTCACAATGAATCAAAAATGGTTGTGGGGGAGCTTTATGGACGGGTGGGTTTAGAAATTTTTTTTAAAAAAGGAAAAAGTACATGGATTTGTGTTTGAAAATCTTTTAACATTAAAAAAAAATTAAAAAAAAAGTGTTTGGTTTTTTTAAAAAGAAGACAGGTGTATACTACAATTTGGGCTGCACAAGGGGCTGGACATATCATTTTCCTTTTAAATATCAAATCTAGCTAAATATGATCCAAACATGGCTTGATAAAGCATGTTAATTATTTGAAATGTTTTTGTATCCGATCTGAATCTGTATCTGAAAAATCAGAAATATCTAGTATTCGAATATCTAGAATATGGATATGAATATCAGTGTACATGATTTAAAAAATATCTGAATTCAACATATATCATAAGATTGTATATGTTCGTATTATACATTGTTCATATTTGTTATCTTATATGATCAATTACAATCATGATATATTGTATTACTATTAAATTTTCAATATATGATATCTGAAAGAGAAAATAACCTTAAAATCTCACTTTAATTTTTATTTCTCTCAATTGATTATCCAAACTAGTATTAATATTGATACATGTCAATTATTCAAAAAATATTTGTATCTGATTCATATATGAAGATATCTAAATCCGAAAATTAGTATCCGTATCTGAATGATTAGAATATGATATATAATAACGCATTCGATCTGTATTTTATCTGTTGTCATGCTTAGGGCCTAAGCATCACATTAAGCCCCAGTTGGTTTGGTTGGTTGTGTTTTGAATTATTCTTGTTGAGAAATGTAATTTTAAAATTTATTTGTTTGGATAAAATGTGAATAATGTGTAAATAATGATTTATAAAAGGTGATAACAATTGATTTATAAGAAGTAATGACAGTTGATTTGACAGTGGGCTCATATATTCTTTTGGGTTGAATAACTTGGAATATCTTAATTCCAAGGGTTAAATGGAATCCTTATTCCATTTTATACCAATCAATTCCGATATACAAATTCTCATTTATTACAGTCTTTCAAACACCCATTTTGAAGTTTTTCTAATTAATTCCCACTTATTCCGGACCCTATTCTCGAATCAAACCGGGACAGTGTATATTCACCTAGGAAAATTATACATCTAGCCTCAATAGCAATTCACACCAATTTTCTTTTTTTTAAAAAATCATGCACTCTTTTGTATATTGTTATATAAAATAAAAAATATATTAAAATACATAAATATTTTCTTTTAAATTAAAAAATAATAAAAGATTTTGTGTCATATACTATGATATACGTTAGAACATCGTGAGAACTTTGAGTCAAGAGATATGGAAAAAATATTCATGCCAGTTATATCAAATATGCTACGCACCTACGATTTTCTTTTGTATTATTTTATTCTAGAAGAAGAGAGCGAGAAACGATGGAGAAAGAACGAAGACCGAGTTTCAGATTCATTGTAATATCCAATAGCAGGTCGACATTTGATCAGTCGATCCATGATGAAGAAGTGGCCCGATGCGCTGTCTGTTTTATTTTTCTTTCTCAAAGATATCTGTTTAGCGACGCACTTTACTCTTCGAGTCGATGAACCCTCTGGCTGGAAGCAACTGATTGTTTCGAAGCTTCACTTCGATCCCCTAAATAAGAATAAGCAAGCACTCTTTCCTCGCCCGCACCTTTAGGAGCGACTCGCTACGGTCTAGGGAATTCATTTAACCTACTCATTCATTTTTAAAAACAACTCAAAGTAGACTAAACAGAAACATTATGCCCTTGTTTGGTTCGAGAATTAAATTATTCTGATGTTTATGATTATTCTAGTATAAATAAGGATAAAATGATTTTGTGTTTGATTGTGTTTTGAATTATTCTCGTTGAAAAACGTAATAATAAATTTTTTGTTGTTTGGATAAAATATGAATAAAGTATGGATAAGGATTTATAAAAAGTAAAAAAATAATGATATTTGATTTGACAGGTGATTTATAAGAGGTAATGACAGTTGATTTGACAGTGGGCCCACTTATTCTTTGGGTGGAATAACCTAGAATAACTTTAATCCAGAGGTTGGTTAGAATTTTTATACCACTTTATACTAGTTTATTCTGGCATACCTATATCGTGTTATACCACTCATCCAAATACTTTTTTTGCTTTATCCTTCCCTATACTACTTTATACTTATTTTATTCCCCAACCAAACATGGACTATAGAATCTCGGCTCTTGCAGGGCAATCGTCATTACGTACCAGAAAATGGTCTCTTTTCCTATTCTCCATCCCCTAAATAAGAATAAGCAAGCACTCTTTATTCCTGACTTTGGTTAAAGATTTGACTTATTGCAAAAACCATGTAATTTTTGACACATTGTCGCTACTCTAAACGTATGTTCTTTCAGCTCGCGCAGCAGCAGATCCATTTCCAACTTCACCCCTGGATGGAGCAGCAGTGGAACTGATTGAAACAACCCAAAAAGCTGCATATTAGCGTGTACACCTGACCGTTAAAAATAGGAAAAAGTTACAAACATCCTCGTTACAGTCCCAATTGCAATACATTCTGTTTTTTTTTTTTTTAAATCATACAATCATCCTTTAAAATGTATGATGTTATATAAAATAAAATATATACTGAGATGCATCAGTATTTTTTTTCATAGTAAAAAAATAAAATGATAGCACAATATATATTATAAAAGGACTGCGTGTGTATTTGCACTCCTGGAAAACATGAGACAGTCGCACGTGTGAGGCAGGCCCACAAGGTCCAAGGAGAAGCAAATGAGAGTGACACGTGTGATATGGCCAGGGTGTGCCCACCTGTCATCAACATCAGTCACATGTGCCCGGCCCGCCGTTCCGTTACACAGCATGTTTTCGTGTCAGCCCGAACCGACCATCACACGTGCATGGGCCATCCATGCCCATGGAACAGCTATAAGACATGACATGCTTCTCTTCATATCATCATAATCTTTTGTTTTCACCTTTGCATTTCATTCAACTTCTTTTGCAGGGTCGCCCTGAGCATAGACGAACAATGCACTGCCTACAGCCTCTATTTAATTTTTACTTTAAATTTTTTTCATATTTTATAGTTATTTTTAATTTATTGAAATTTATTTATTTGTTATTTAATTTACAAAGAAGAAACTCATTTCATACATTTTTTAAAGATGATTTATTTCGGTTTGTTTGTCAATTTTTTTAATTTGATTTTATCTTCGTTTTTAATTTCTGTTTTTTTATCCCTATTTAATTTATATTTTGTGTTTTCATTTGTTATTTTTGAATTATTTTATTTAATTTTTAAAAACTTATATATATATATTATACTGATTTTGTTTGTTCTATTTTATTAGATTTAGTTGTTTAAAAAAATGTAATTTAAATTTTTAAAAATATAATTTTTTATAATAATAAAAATTAGAAAAAATAAATAAATTTAGGAGTCCTTTTACCCGCTCCATCTCATTTTTTCAATCATAGAGCCGACCGTATTCTTCTGCCGTATAAACCAATTATTATTATTACAAAGTTACACGGGTCTGAACTCGTACAACATCAGCGCTTAACCTGAAACTGGCTATGACAAAGAAATGATTGTGGTGCACATGGAATATAGGCACTTAGATGGGTTTAACTTAACCTTGACCTAACCTGACTTTTTGAAAGAGTTCAGATTATAATTTTAAAAGTCCGGCTTGATTAAGGTTCGGCAACGGGCCGGGCCGGCCCGTGGCAAAAAAACAGGGCCCAGGCCCTGCCCACGGGCCCGGGCATGAACGGGCCTCACAGGCCGGGCCTGGGTTCGGGCCCACGGGTGGGCCTACGGGCCCAAATTCAAAGCATTTTATTTTTTTTATTTTACGTTGTTTATTTGTATATAATGTTAAAATAACACAAAATTTAAAGTATAATGTTGAAAAAAATATTTATATCTATTAATTTTCAAAATAAAAATATTAAATGAATTAATTACTTATAAAATGAATAATTACATGTACCTAACTAGGTTGACACCTACATAAATGTTAATAATTTTTATAACTCAATCACAATTCAAATAAAAATCACATGTTACTAGTTCATTGGAACACCCTCCATGGGCCTACGGGCCAGGCCCGCGGGCGGGCTTACGGGCCAGCCCGAACGGGCCGGGCCCGGGCCCCAGAACCAGGCCCAAGCCCGGCCTGCCCTGAAAACGGGCCGGGCAGGCCCGGCCCGCGAACGGGCCCGGGCCGGTCGGGCCGGGCTTTCGGGCCTCAGGCCTAATGATGACCCTTAGACTTGATATGTACTCCTAAATATGATGACATAAAAGGTCTGAATTCAATTAAGACTGATTTTAATTAATCTTATCAGTATCAAACTACACAATTTATTACGGCGTACACATTTTAATCTCCTATTTGATGTTGATGAGACTTTAAAATCTATGTTTTATCCAATAATTATCTGGATCCAATATGAGAGTGGAATATGTATTCAACAATTGACTGTACACTGCAATACTGATAGGGTTAACCGAAACCAGTCTTTATTGAATCCAGACTCATATATGAATTCCATTCGGATTATATTTAAATTGAGAGATCATTCATATTGGGTTTGAATTGAAAGGTCAAGTTATCTGGTCTCAGCCTAAATCTGACGAGATCAAAATTTATCGTTTGATTCAGATTTTAACTTGTGATATAAAATTTACATCATCCCTTAAAATCTATATAAAAAAAATTAGATATCGGAGGGACTCCCGTGACTGATCTTATGATGAAGCTGGAAAGACTATCTGTCCCCGTCTAACAGAAAATTCTTTCGAATAATCAGCAACAAACAGGTGGGTAAGTCAGCACCAAAATTCGAACCCATGACCTACCCTTAACACCGGGTTCGATTTTAATAACTTCATTTTTCCATTTTCAACCTCTATATAGTGAAATTTAGATTACGTAAGATACTTGTCATTGTAAAACAAAAGTTCAAACCCAAATCAAACCAAATCAGACGGGTTGGGTGGGTTGGGTTCAGGATGACCTCTTCATGCTTGAAGATCAAGTTGGGTTGGTCTCCCTCCCCCGTGCTTGAAAACCCAACCCAACCCAACCCAACCAGTTTCTGTTGTGGCCACGCTAAGATGAACAGTTGTATCCATTATTTATGCAAGTGTCATTCACTAATAGGGTATAGTCAACACAGGTAGGGTAGAGTCCTTTCTTTTTGAGTCTCTGGGCGCCTAACTTTCATTATTTTTATTCTTCTGGTATATATATTTTTTCCTTGCTTGACGACAACTCTGGCTGCTTTCTTTCATGATGCATGTACAAGGACCATTTAACAGAAAGATCTGAATAAGGTGTGTGGATACTGAAATACTTGGATCTTGAAATCATATTTTCTTAATTCTCCATCTAAAATCATATACTGAATGGACCAGAACATAGATGCAGAGGCTTTTTTTTAGCACTAAAAAAGTGTATATTTCTTATAGATATACACTCTCTAACTCTAAGCATCAGAATGAAACAATGGAGAGCTATGTTGATAAAAGAATATCAGAAAAAGATATTTAAGTGTTCCTCCATGACACACCGGTGTTCGCGAGTTTGATGTATGCCATCTTGAAGTCATCAAAGAATTTTGATTGGTCGCTTGCGTATATGTTTACCCACCTATGATGACAAGAAAATGTCACACTGTCATTTCACCTAAAACAAAAGCATCATTCCTATATACCACAAGCACCATAACATGGGAAAATATAACAGATTAACAAATTGGAGATAAGGTACATGGAGAGATTTAAGAACCTTAGGCATTCATCGTCTTCAACAAGTGCATGATCTGATGGAAGTCCAACCATTTTTGTCATTGCATCTGAACAAGAAAAAGTCTATTTGAATTGTCATTCTAGAAAGGCATGAAATATATAGATGTTGTATTAGGGATTATTAAAAATCAGTGTGAATTTTGAACACCCATCATTGAAGTGAACCGAGAACACAACTATGTCAGAAATTTGTCAAGAAATGAATGTGGATTTCAAATTTTTTAATACATGAAAAAGATAGACTTAAGAGACTTGGAGAGTTGGAGATACATGCTTACCAAGTTGAACAGGTAGGACTTTTTTTATTTTTTTGATAGAATCTATAATATGGAAAATAAAGCCGATGGTCCATAAGAAGTGGGATTATCAATTGTGAATTACGCGACAGTAGAAGAGTATCCTCCTTTTGGTAGCCTTTCATGGTCTCTTTAGAAGCTCTGTTTTTCATTACATTGTAGCAATTTCACAAGTGCATTGTCTAAGGTTGTATTTTCTGATCTTAGTCTGAGTGTAGTGCATGAAAGTGGAGAGGTTTATATCAAGGTCAACTGTGCTGGATTCTTTAGATCATTTAGCAAACTGAAATGGATCTTCATATCTAAGTTATATATAAAGAAGTATGTGCTATGCATTTATTAAACAGTTTACCTGAAGTTGTCCATGGTTTCTCCAAAAGTATTTTGAAGTAGATATTGTCAAAAGTATTGGGATTTCCAAAACCTTTGCCTCCAAGAGTATGTGCACCCGACAACACAACGAATTCTTGTGTCCTGGTAATAGTATGAGACATCAATTGATAAAAGAAGATGACAATACAATCATGAAAAAAAAAATGAAGTGGAGAGAGGTATGCCAATGAGTATAACCAGTAATTTAGTCACTAATTGGCCCCGTATTTCAAATATACAATTAATCTCATCTGACTGTAATTTTGAATCAGGTTATGATGCATTGTGAAGTCACCAAGCCAACAAGGAAATTTGAAGTTCCTCAACCCCACATCTTTAAGGGGGCAAATGCAAATAGTCTATTTGGTTATTAAAAAATGAGAAGGAGACTGCCTAAGAAATGGCCAAGTACACAAAATTCCCTTACTCAAAAGCAGCTAGTGTACAAGACACACATGATCCTTTTGACATTATTTTATGCAAAATTGCAGAAGACTTCTTTCAAATGTTTCCTTTTCTCAAGTTGCTTAGGCTAACCAATACACATATATTATATTATAATAATTTAAAAATTTCTAATGAATAGGCAATCAATTTACTTCCATCTTATTGAGACCAAGTTGTTAGACATATCTGCATCTATTATACCACTTGACCTAATTAGAGAATATGAAATCACATGGTATGATAGTCGTTTGTGAAGGGCGATTGAACTTTTCAAAAGCAAATCAGTGTGGATCCTTTAAATGTTGAAAGCATGGGCACATGAAAGGAAAAAAGAATAAATTAACAGAGACAAACAGTAATTGCTTTAGCATCCACGTAAAATTGATGAACAAAAAAATTGATTAGCCCAAGGAAATGTGTAGAATATTTCCAAAGAGAATGACTCACGAGAAGCCCTTTTTCAGAAAGCATTTCTTTAGTTCAGAAGCATTCAGTGATTCAAGGGGAAGCTTCCCTTCAGGATCAGGTACCCTACATGGCCAAAAATTTATCCTTCAATGTCAGCAAAAGTTGACAATTTCTGGGAAACTTTAAATAGAAACAATGGCAAACAGTTTTGACTTTGGTCATTTTAATTTGAGCAGGCTAGCTAAAATGCAAAACTTTGATAAAAAGTTGAAGCGTTTCAAAGATCTTTATTAAATGGGCATCACAATTTCAACTTGAGTGGAAAGACTCACTAAATTAGAGATCTCTCTCCAGAACTAAAGGATGAAAATTTCAGCTTATCATGAGATTGTATTGGGGGGGCTGATGTAACCGCATTCAATGTTTTCTAAATCCATATAAATTGACCATTTTGTGCACTATCTTTTGTTGGAGGGATGAGAGGGTTTAAACTAGCACCTTGCATCTAGCCTGCCCAATCGTACGGGAATTTGAGGGCCTCCACATAAAGAAACCGCTTCAGCTCCAGCCATGGCAATCATATCAGCCCAGGACACTAACAGGAAAAAAATATCAGTCACGGCATTCATACATACATTATAACCCGTCCATGATAGATTTTTGAGAGGATACCTTGTTGAACTTTCTCCACTTCCAACTTTGCTCTCTCTAAAACCTAATGAACAATGCATCCACCAAAAGTCAACCGCTGTGGACCAAATAAAAAACAAAAAAATGGGCAGATTGGATGCAAATTCATGCAAATTTAAAGCATCCATGAATCAACCACGATCTGTAGAGAAGCAGGCCATTGTATAACACAATTCCTATCAAATACGATGCAAACATTTAGGAGGACACACAATCACATAATCGGAGGATTAAAGTGAGAACTTGTTTGAAAAAAGGGAGACAAAGTGAAAATAGAAATGGAGGGAGAGAGAGCATGCTTTGATAGATTTACTAAGGCCGGCATTCTCAGGTCTTTCAAGCTCATAAATAATGGAACCATTCATACCCCCTGCAAGGAAAAAAAAAATGAGGTGAAAGGTTAGCTACACAAAAATGCAGAATTCCCACAAGCAAAAGTAGAATTTAGGTCCCATTTGAAACCAATTGTCAAATTGATTCTGCTTCTACAAAACCAATTTTTAAATAATTGATAATAAATGATTTTTTTAAAATTTTAGCTTTCAAATTCAAATTTTGGTTCTTATGTGTTAAGTCAATGAAACAACTTTTATATATAAAAAAAAGTCAGGTTGGGAGTAGGTTTTATGGAAAAAAAAAAGAAGCTGCTTTTGAATATTGTTTCAAAATTGGACCTTAGTGTGTGTGACATAAAAAATGTTCATCATTTCATCTGAAGCATACCCAACACATAACCGCAATCCGCAGTAACAAATCAAAAACCATTCAAAGGAATTACTGAACAATCTACTTGAAAATGCAGGGAAGCGAAACGAACACCTGAATTGTCCTCCAAATCGAAAGTCCCCGCATCATGAAAGACCAGGCGGAGCACACCCGCGGCCTTGGCCTTAGACAATACCTTCTTCACTTCCTCTCTGATAATCAATGTTCCTCCATCACCTACCATCCCAACAGCCCTTCATCAATTCCAATTCAAACGCACCCACAAAAGAAACCCATCAAAATCTTCCCGACCAATCACAGGTAGAACAAAAAAAGCGCGATTTTGAAACCCACCCAAACCTACAAATGGAAGAAAAAATGAACCCAAGTTGGGGGACTGACTCAACTCTTCCGCGTTGACATTGAATCCGGGGAGCAAAAGCGGGAGAGAAGCCATTAAAAGGAGGCCTCTCCTTCCATGGGAAGAAACAGAGCTCCTATCCCTTGTTCCACCATTGCATTCTGAAACCCAAACGGTCAAAATCAGAATAGAATTCGATTGGAATAACAAAAAGGGAGGGAGAGGAGGGAGTGAAAAAGGTTTTGCCTTTGGTGGTGGTGGTTGAGAGGGCACGGATGGGCTTCCCGCCTGAATTGGACGGATGGGATTTGATTTTCTTCCATTGCTTTGGTTCGAAGAAGAAGAGATTGGTAGTCCGGGGCTCGAAACCGACTGATATCCTCATCCTTCTTCTTCTTTCTTCTTCTTCTTCTTCTTCTTCTTCCGGGTCTGTTTTATCTTCAAAATGCAAACCAACCTTCAACGGGCCATGATAAGGATAATCGAGGAATAAAGAGGAATTGAGGAGAATAAGAAAAAAACAAAAAATTTGTTTTAAGAAATAAACTCTGTTAGCTGTCCTCATAACTATTCAATAGTGTGTTAAAGAATCATTTATCAGGATTTTATCTATAATAAACCGACAAAAATATCATTTTATATCATTTTTTTTATACAAAACGGGTGACCGATATGTTCCTCAAAATGATGAACTTGAAGTTCACTTTTGAGATTTTCAAGAAATTACAAATCAAAGATGCCCGGAATTTGGAATCGCATGAAATTTTTCCATTTTTTGTATTTTTAGATTTTGAATATCTTTATCGTAACAACTCAAATTTAATCTCTATCAATTCAATTTCAATTATCCTAAGATCCCATATATTTAGTTACAACAAACTTCCATTTTTACTATTTTTAGTAATATTTAATTAGTACAAAAATGAAGATTTGTAATCTAGGTTTTTCAGCTTTTGATTAATATAATTTTAAGTTTTATTTATTTTTTGAGAATTGTGAGTTTGTTTAAGGATCTCAACGCTTACTGAATATTTGCTTTAGTTTTTTGTTGCATTAATTTAATATGATTATCTCACCTAATACTCTCTCATGCATCCCTAAAACATGTCAGATCTATCATATCACATGATCTCACGCTTATTGTCAAACCCAAACTTAAAAAATTTATGCAGGGATATAGTTGTCATTTAAAAATCATAAACTTCATTTTTTATATACCACTTATCATTACTTTATCTAAAATTATATTTATTTGCAAAAGAGATAATATAACTAATGTCAGAATATGAAAATATATTGATATTAATATTTCAAATTCTAGAGAATTGTGTTATTCCTCATAATTTATTATACTGGGATGATACCATTCACATTTCAAATATTCATCACCTTTCATAATTACATATACACATTTTATTGAGCTTTTATATACAACTTATTAATAATCAATTAAATAATAAAAAAAAATTATTATTATAGTTTTTTAATAAAAACCATAAAAACACAATTAAAATAAATAATAATTTGTTTTTATTTATAAAATAATTTTTTTATCTTAAAATATCTTATGTCCCATGGCACCCTAAAACATTACCAACACAACGCATAATAAGTACACGAATCATTACAAAGGGGTACAGGAGAATCAACAGTGAGTTTCGATCTCCGCCGTACATTCTCATTGGATTTGTCAGCTTTTCAAAATTACGTGTCGACAGGCAGCTGATAGATTCTCCCGCACTGAAAAAAAAACACATAAATAATAAATTATTGCAAAAAGAACATAAGATTCCATTCATGATCCTGTCGAATACAAGAGCATATAAAATACCAAAAACGACCAATCTAGAAATACCTTTCCTACTATGATTCATCTCACTCACACCATAGGCAATTTAGAAATAGTATAAGATGCATACTTTGATTAATTTTAAACCTGTTTGATTGATCTAAACACAAAACAAGAAAAAAAAACATGTAAGATGATTCGATCACAAGCTTTTAAAATTTTTTGTTGTCAGTACGAATTGTAACTGGTCAAATTTATTTTGAATCGGCTAGTTGATTCCAGATCCTAAAGAAAGTGAAAAATGATTTTTGTTATAAAAAAAATAAAATATTAGCATAGAAGGATGTTCCTGGAAAGTTATTTTTTCCAAACCTGTCATTACATTTATTTAAAATATCAAAACTATGAACATTATCACAATGTCAGATTCAAAACCAATAGTTGGAGTTTCAGAAACAACAGAGAGTGATCGGCATACGTAGCAGTAACAGAAGAATCACAAAAGGAGCCTTCCCCCACTACATCGCAAAAGAGACCACATGAACCACTCAAGAGACCTGTTACACTTTCACTTACCAATATAAATTAAACCCAGAGTCCACAGTCTCATTCAATTGCTTGCTGAATTGGTCTGACAATGGAAGGAATGAAGCCACCTGGAGCCGCCTCGCGACCACCACAACCTCGCATACTCAATCCATTTCATGCTCGGGGTCGCGAACCTCCTCCCCTGGAACGCCTTCATCACCGCAGTGGACTACTTCGGACATCTCTACCCAGACCAGCACGTCGACAGGGTCTTCTCTGTGGCTTACCTGGGTTCGTCGCTCCTTGTTTTGATCGGTCTGGTGAGCACCAGAAACTGGAGTCAAAGGCCGAGCCTTCAGTTGAGGATGAATGTAGGTCTGTCTCTGTTCGTTTGTTCTCTGATGACGGTGCCGGTCTTGGACTGGACCTGTATGAGAAGGAAATACGGGGCGACGGTTGCAGCGGTCACCGTGTGTGGTTTGGCAGATGGGCTTGTTGGAGGGAGCCTGATAGGGTCTGTGGGGGACCTGCCGGAGCGGTACATGCAGGCTGTCTTCGCAGGGACTGCTTGTTCAGGTACTACACCTATATTTGTTAATAAATTTTTTATATCAGTATGTACTGACGGAATTACATAACTGGATGGACATAGAGTTAGAAAACCCTTTCATGAGTTAAAAATTATGGATGAAAATCCCATAAATGCTCCTTGATGGACATGTATCTTCCATCCAAAATTCCTTCAGCACGTACTCATATGAAAATTTTCTTGCAATATATAATTAAATTTAAGAGACTCTAAATAATGGTGGTAACTTAGAACAGAGACGAAAGAACTGTCGAATGTGAGAAGTGTTTTGTAAGTTCAAATTGTGGCTGTTCTTGATTATCCATTTTCAGGGCCAACTGCATTTCAAGGGTTTTTAACACTTAAAATTAGCATGCAAGATAAGTAAAAACCAAAAGTGCTTTCCCAAATGCAATAACAATGGGCATTTTTTTTAATCAAAGGCTTCCTTTTTCGTTTTTTACTTTTACCATTTCAAGTGAAGATATAAGTTCACTTGAACTGGTCGTATAACAGCAGTTGACCCTGCCAAAGACAAGATTTTCAAATTCACTTTTGAGAGGGCCAAATGTGCGAAATATTTTTGGGGTAAGAGTTATTTATAAAATTTACCAACAAAAGTTAAATCACTGAAATGAACGAAAACTATGGTTTACACATAAAATCACTTTCTTGGATGTTTCCCTACAAATTCACCTTAACACTATTAATAGAAAATTATCCCAAGCATTCAATATATTCGGCCCAATATGATGTCTCTTTCTGATGTTAATTTCCTGTTAATTTCCTTCACAATGTTTATCAATAACAATCTACAATGATGTTAGTATTCAAACAATATATATTCTAATGAAATACAATGAACCATAGCATGCCAATATCATGTAAACCTAGGAATTTCTCACAATTTTTTTTTATCAAAACCAGCATCAACAGTTTCGAAACAACAAGCAATCTTATATTTTACCTTAATGACTGAATCTTTGTTGGACCAGGAGTCATTGTGTGTATATTGAGGATAATAACAAAAGCTTCACTTCCCCACACTTCAAATGGCCTACAAAAGAGTGCTCACCTCTACTTCATAGTAAGTGTGTTCATCTCCCTTGGATGCATCATCTGCTACAATATTTTGGAGAGTCTGCTGGTCGTGCAGTACTTCAGAAAGAAGAAGACACTCATCGTCCCGAACTTCAACTCCTGCTATCCAGAAACCCTACAAAACATTCCTGCAAGAACGCCATGGAGCACTGCAGAGACAAAAATGCATTTGAGGTTTTGGAATGTATTAAAAAGGATTAGATGGTCGGCGCTTGGAGTTTTCATGATTTATGTTATAACACTCTCTATGTTTCCAGGATATATTACTGAAAACGTGCAGTCAGGGATTCTAGGTGACTGGTACCCTATTATACTGATACTGGCCTACAATGCATCAGATATGGCAGGGAAGTCATTGACTGCAATTCATGTTCCAGATGAACCTAAAGAGGGCTGTGTGGTGTTGCATGGCGAGGCTTCTGTTCTATCCCCTCTTCGGCGCCAGCCTCCATGGACCTAAGGTATTCCGGACTGAAATTCCGGTGATAGTTCTGACATGCAGCCTTGGTGTGACCAATGGTTACCTGACAAGTGTTCTCATGATTCTTGCTCCAAAATCCGTACCGCCTAGAGAAGCGGAAACTGCTGGGATGATAATGGCACTGTCCCTGGCGATTGGATTAGTGGGTGGTTCCGTGCTTGGGTGGTTCTGGATTATCTAAACCTCAATCAGAATAGAATTTCATTATCTTTACCTCACAAAAATCAAACTGGTTGGCATGACATTTTATTCCTTCTGATAGTTTTTATGCGTCTCACATGTTTCCAGCACAAGTTTCTGGCCGCCGAAAGTGGAGTTGTTCAAATAGGATATCAACAGACATTCTGCTTTAAATCATAGTTTTGTCACTGAAGCAAATTATTATCCGTAGACAACCTTGTTCCTTTGTTCTCTAAGGCTTATTACAGATGGAACCATATTATTCCTTTGGTCTCCAATGCTTATCAGAGTTGGCTTCCACGATTATGTTTTGTCATGGTAGATTAGATATGCATTGCTCTTTCATTCATTGAATGATTTTAAAGAAAAATCGAGCAGTAACACTTTTTCTTTTTGTAAATAAAATAAAATAAACAGAAGAATCCCCATTCCCATTATTCTTTTTTCTCAAGTAACAAAAGAACTCGAAATATACTCTCCTGACATATTTCTTGCCGAATTATCTCTTTTTTGAGATGGGGATATGTATATAAAATCCTGACTTTCTAAAGTAAAATTATATATTAAGGAAAAAAAAATTTGTGGTAAAATTATGATAAGTAGAAGATTTGCATAAAATGGAGGCAAGTGTTTCTCTGAAAGGATGAGATTGCTAATAAAGAAAACAAGGAACATGAATCGAATTCGATTTCTTTGGAACAACATAGAGAAGTATTGGCCAATAGGTGCAATAGATCATGTTATAGTTCAGATCAGTATGTTTTCATTAATGGTCAGGAACCAAATAAATTCAGATCCAAATCATGAGACTTTAACATAAAAAACTTCTTCATTTTTGTAATTCTAAGACTTCATATATATAAAAAATTTCATCACTTGTGTACATGGACAGAAAGATCTGTAAGACTGTAACCTAGACGGCTAGACCAATCAAATACAAGAGATCGTCTACATACAAGAATTAATATCTTATGAGAGCTGCTACTCTCCTACTATCTGCATAACCACAGAATACTCTACATGTAAGGAGAAAAAAACTAGTCCTCTATTAAAGACTTAAAATACACTTACAATCTCTTATGCATGGTATACAGTATGGACAAACGAAACCAAAAAGCATAAACACTTTATCCTTTGTTACCTCGGCCCTGACAGGCGAACAGCTGAAATGAAGGTATCACTGTTACAGTCCGATGGCCCTGATGAGGTTCCCTCTGAGCTGATTGACTTGTAGAGGTTCGCATACAACCTGAAACCCATCTGAGAAGATGGTGGTGGTTGAGGCACATCTGTAACTCCTTCAAGCATCTGAACCACTTTTGTCATTGAAGGCCTCATTGTCATGTCTTCCTGAATGCACCATAGAGCGACCTTGATTGCAATCATCACCCTCTCATCCTTCTCATCAAATTCCAACTTTGCATCGAGTATCTCCTTCAGCCTTCCTTCCTCCATTTTCTTGAATGCATATGTGGGAAAATGTGCCTTCTCCGATTTCTCGGCAGGGTCAAAATTCTTCCTTCCTCCAATTATCTCAAGCAAAACCATCCCGAAGCTATAGACGTCGCTCTTCTCCGAAATGGCGTAATTGGTGATCCACTCGGGCGCAAGGTAGCCTCTCGTACCACGGAGAGTCGTGCACACATGGCTTTGCTCCCTCGTCATCAACTTTGCAAGCCCAAAGTCCGAGACTTTGGCAAGAAAGTTGTCATCCAAGAGGACATTCTCGGGCTTTATATCGCAGTGAACAATCTTTGCATCACAATCCTCATGGAGATAAGCCAACCCCTTCGCGGTCCCCAAAGCTATGTTAAACCTTTTGTTCCAGTCAAGCTGAGGTCTACCTTCTTGGTTGTGGAAGATCCATCGTTCCAAAGAACCTCCCGCCATGTATTCATAAGCGAGGAGTCGGTGGCTTCCCTCAGCACAGAAACCTCTTAGTCTGACCAAATGCACGTGGTGGATACTTCCAATGATGCTGACTTCGGCGCGAAACTCCTTCTTCCCCTGCCCGATCCCCTCCAATTTTTTCACAGCGATACGGGTCCCATCCGGAAGCTTGCCTTGATAAACCGAGCCAAACCCACCTTGACCGAGCTTCATAGAGAAGTTATCAGTGGCTACTTGAAGATCTCCGTAAGTGAAACGAACCGGCATCCCCGATATGTTCTCCAAGAAGTTGTCCTCTTCAGAGGAGCCTTGTAAAAGTTCCGTGGGTAGCTTCTTGTGACGGAGGCAACGCATCGCAGCATATATCAGACCAATGACCACTAGCACTGTCACAAGAGCTATTACACTCACGATGACTGCCACATGCTTTCCCCCGCCGCCATTCTGGGAGTTTGAATTCGCATTCCCACCTTTGATGTTTGAGACTTTTATATAAGACGTGTAGCTATTTTGGTTGCCGGCCGACTGTTGGAGGCTTCCAATTTGGCTGAACATAAAGCAATTCCCCGAGCTGTCATCGAAGAACAACGCGAGGCATGAACAGTTGTTCAAGCAAGCGTCTTTGCAGTTTGTAAGACTCGACTTCATGACAGGGGAAGTGAACCCAATAGCGAAATATCCAATCCCATCCCCCACCTTTGCGAGATCAAGCGAACTATTTGTAGAACCGCATGCGTTGACAATGTCAGGATTGCAATCCTGGTCTGAACTGAGGACCGTTGGGCACTGGCAGGACTGATCAGAGATGCATATCTGATAAGGCTTGCAGGCCGCGGGAGTGTCGCACGAGTCATTTGGGATCTTCGTCATTTCTGGATTGCCAGACTGGAGATTGGTAAAGGAGATGGATCCATCTTTTGACAATGTGGCAGCCCATTTGACTGTTAAGTCCGTGTTGGTTGAGAAGATGAACTGCAACAGTAAAACCTGGTTCCGGTCATAGAAATTCCATGAATTGGCGGTCAAGTTTGCAGAGTACATAACACCGCTGGCCTTGTTCATGATGGCCCTTCTTTCTCTGCGCATCGACCAATACTGCTGTTGCGGAACGAAGTTTGTGAACAGACTCACATCTCCGGACCCGAATTCCAAACGAAAACTCAGGTTAAATGGATTCGGATCGCTCACCAATTGCATCCCCCCGACGAATCTCTGACTGGATAAGAGGGTGTCAGTGGGATGGTCGAAGCTCTGCCAGAGAATATCCGAATTGTTGGAAAGCAATACCAAGTTGCCCGAATCATCCAAAATCATCGACGAGGCTCCCTTTTTAGAAGTCCCAGATGACCAAACCGTAGTCTTCCTGGACTGCAAGACCACATTGCCATCGTTTCCAAAGGCGAAGACATCCGTGTCGATGATGAGAGCGCCTCTGTTGGCGGCCCATACGATCTTCTTGCTCTTCTGGTGAATCACCGCGAGGAGGTACGTTGTGGGATCGCCCATGGTGACGAAGCCGAAGGCGAAGGTGGAGTCATTGGAGAGCAGGAAGAGCCCTCCGTTGTCGATCCAGCTTATCTGGGTTGCTTGGAACCCCGGGGAGATCTGGGTTCTCTGAACACTACCAATACAAATCTCCGGCGAAAGAGCGACAAAGAGACACAACGCGAAGAATGAAAAGATGGGGACCCGAATCGCCATTGTTTTGGACATTATGCAAACAATTGGTGGACACCAATTCTACTTCAGAAAAGATGGTTTTTTTAGGATTGCAAAGAAGAGAAACAGATAGTACACACATCCACTATGGATAGAAAATCAAATCCTTGATGGGTTTTGGTTCTCAATAGAAATTTAAAAAGACCCAGCTGACGAAACCTTTCAAACTTATCCTCTCTGTTATTTGTTGGTCTCTCTGTGAACACATGACACAAAAACAATAAAAAGAGAGGACAACACTTACCTTTTATGTAAGCAATGAATCAGTGGCTCTGAAATTATGAACCCAGTTGGGTGTTCTCACAAAAAGCTGTGTTCCATGTTTATCTGTGGTCTTATCTATAGGAAGGCTGAATTACTTCCATCTGGTGGAAGGCATCTATGAGAATCTAATTGTGGTGTGAAACTGAAACTGAAAAGGAAGGGCCAAATTTGAATTTTTCCAACAAGTGTGTATCATTGGAAACCTCTCAACGACTCATATGGGTGCATGTGTGTGTGAGAGAAAGAGCTTTGTTTGTTTATTTTTGGTGTGATTTTCATTTGGCAGGACTCGGAAAGCATGGATGGGGATGAATTGGAGAGAGAGAGAGAGAGAGGGTGTGTGTTTGCATTCATTGCAGAGCTTGTCTTTGAATAACATGAGAGAGGGGCAAGAAGTCCTCCCTTCTTGCTCAACCAAACTGTCCTTGTCTCATAAAATTTTCTTTTCTGTTAGATCCATCTCTCCTTTTGAAAAAAAGAAAATGTGGCCCCTACTTTACATTCACAGTGCGCCCCCCTCCCCTCTCTTCTAGAGACAACAAAATGATCCCCTAAAACATAATCTTTCTTTGATAATAAGAGAAATTTTAGATATTTTCACATTTTTCTAATAAAATATTTAAATTTAATATATTAAGTTAAGTATGCAGATTGCATATAAGTGCCTTTAAGAATAACCATTTTCTTAAAAATCGAACTATCCATTAAAGCAGCTGACATAGTTGAAGGTCACAGTTTTAATTAAAGGAATTAAGCTGCTGAATCCGTGACATAATAAATATGATAATTTATTAGTTGATGATCAGTAAAAATAATAAAATAAAAAATATTTGGAAATTATTTCCAAGGATCTTCAATTGAAGTCTTTATATAGTATCTAAAGATTTTTTTTGATAAATGATCATTGATTTTTTATGGTTTAATAATTAACATCTAATTTCTTCTCTAAAATCATTGATTCAAAAGGTGGTCGACATGTTATTAAGTTATCAACCGGTTTTATATATTATCAAGTTCTAAAGATTAACCAGATTAGAAATCACACTCGTTGGTGATTTACTTGATTGTTACTGATCTGATCTAGTTTTTCTTTGATTTAATTTAGTCAAACAAAAACAAGCATATTCAGATGGCCATTCACTTTTCTTTGATCTCAAAAAGGGAAACCATAACTCACCATACATCCGTGACTATTTGGCTCCATTCAACAGACTTACTTTTGACTTGATCACAGTGGAAATTGTGGAATCCCCCATCTGAACTGATTGTCCAAACTTGAAGAACTCCAATGTTTTCTTTGGTGTCCCCTTAATTTCTTACTGGCACATCACATTCATCATTTTAACCCTATCAAAACAGTAACCTTTTTAGACCTCCAGGCATTTATATATAAAGTAAGTTAGAGCAGGATCTTGTGCTTCCTGCAAATTGATTTTATCCATGTTTTGAATTGGATGGATGATCTGCCCACATCACTATTGTACACCCACCACTTGTAACATTAATTATAGACCTACACAATAATTCAATTTTTAGATTCATTCATCAATCTGTATAGCATGAATACATTTGCTTTTCAGAGTAATAAGTAGTCACCTTTTTTCTAGATCTTTTAAGAATAGAAAGTGCAAAAGAATAACTTGTGACTTGTGTGCCTAACATTGAAAAACATGTTTCCAGTGATTATAGCACAACGGTTCAGGATTTAGCGGTATTACCGATAGGTCCTGGATTCGAGTCTTGGTGCTGACTTATCCACCTGTTTGTTAGCGATTATTCGAAAGAATTTTCCGTCGGATCAGGATAAATAGACGGAGGTAGTCTTCTAAGCTCAACCGTAAAGTCAGCCATGAGGTCCTTCCAATATCAAAAAAAAAAAACATTGAAAAACATGTCATTTTTAGTGGAATTGATGAATAACAAACTGGGCATGAAACACCCACCTTAGGCTCTCTATGATTTTACCCTCCTTTGTTGAAACAAATATGTTGTATACAATGTTTAATTCAGAATGACATGTTGGTGATCAACCAATTGATTTGGTTAACTGAGTTTAACATTTAGTCAAAATGGTTTAAAGATTTATTCTTAACTATTTTGATAAATTATATTATCTTATAAACTCTTGTAGACATGGTTTACTGTGGCTGTTTGATAAGAGATTGTTGGGGATGTTGTTGACACTGATTTGAATTTCAATCTGATGGCCATTGAGGACTAGTTTAGTAATGGATTAAGGTTTTGAGGATGAGTTTTCCTAATATTAAGAGATAAAAAGTATATTAATTTTATTTATATTCACATTTGTCAAAATTAAAACAAAAATTTAAAATAAATATTATTTTAAAATTTAGGTGGAACAAATCTAAATTATTTTTTTACACCAAACAATTTTTTTTTCTTTCAAACTAGCCCTAAAAAAACCCTGATGATTGATGACGGATGGAATCCAACTCCTCATTTGTACCTCCACACTCCATTATTCTTCTCAATTAAAAAAAGTAGAAAATCCATACAGCCCCCTTTGTAAACTACCTAAAATCTATATAACCCCCTGAATTTTTTTGAATTTTCTTAAAATCCATGTAACCCTTGAAAACACCTATGTAAATTCAAATAGCCCATTGAGTTAAATTTTTGTTGACAAATTTAGATTATTAGGTGAATGAAAAATCCTCTGTAAAAGACAATTTTATTATTCTAAATAGGATTTTATAATCTATCCGAATAGTAAAATAAGCATTTACAGAGTGTTTGCCGCATTTTAAACAATTTCTATGGTTTTTTGGTATACTTTGTTCTTAGGGTTGCGTTTGGAAATACAGTTTGAAAAACAACTTTTATCTTTTACTTGTTTTATATACAATTTTTGAGAACGTAATGATGATGATTGCTTTATAAAACACAGATTTTGAGACACAGTTCTTTGACAAAATCTAATATTGATGATGCATGTAAGTTGATATGTTTGGTATCGGTTTTTAACTTTTAACTTTTTGAAAAGCTAAAATCCCCAAAAAAATTTTTGTCAAACGCACCTTAATCAAGGTTAATTCAATTGAATATTCACATAAAATTTCTCATCTATTAACAAAAATTTAATTCAAGAGGTTATTTGAATTCGCATAGTATTTTCAGAGGAACATATAATTTTAGAAAGAAAATCAGGATTGTATGGATTTGGAACAGTTTAGAAGGGGTTATTTGGATTTTTTGCTTAAAAAAAATTAAAACAAGGTTGGTGAGCTGAGTTTAGGTGAGCTGAGTTTAGGAATTGACGACCTTGATAAAGAATCATATTCACGGCGAGCGGCTTGTCGCTTTGTGAGCGTCCAATTGCATCACGACGGTCCACGTTCATTTTGTTTTATTATTGATTATCAAATGAATATATTAGTTTCTTGGTGATATGATCTCACTTGACCAGATCTGATATTATAAATTCTGGGATTTGTGAATTATTATTCATCTTGGGAATTGGAACCACTTAATAATGAATGAGCTTCGTTTTTTTTCACCAATTTTAGAGTGACATGACTGTTGTTGGTTTCAAATAATGTTGCTGGTGTCCATCATACAGGGGACATTGGTCAAATACTTGTTGGATACCATCATGATAACTTCACATGTGATAATCATTTTCAGCTAATGTAACTCATCTGGTAATGTTTTGATCTCAAGATTGAATTCTTTAATCTCAAGAACATGAGATGGCAGACAAAAACTGATCCCAAGAGGAATTCTTTGAATATCAGAAACATGAGATTGGCAAACAACTCAATCCTTGGTGCCTGTTGTGGCTGTTTCTCTATTACTATCCATATTTCTGTGCCTCAATCATGATTCATGAATCATCAATTTTTAGATCCAAATATTGTATTGTTTTTCTTGTACCACATGCTTTTTAAATGCCCAACAACTCTCATCAATCAATGCACAATGTGTGTTTTTTTAATGCATTGGAGTCTTCAATGCAAGAAAATGCAGAGGAATGACTATTAGTCTATTATGAGTAGAATATTGAGGACCACCTTCTCTATCCACAAATGTTATATTTTAGGGGACCAACATGGAGAAAAAATCAAATTGGATTCAAGTCATATAATGCAAGTTCTGGTCTGAGATGTATAGCCAATCAAAGCCTCATTAATTCTCCTCTGATACACTTGTCTTGCCATGTGAAACAGCTAATCAATTTATTTAAACCATTTTTTATATAAAAAAAGCCAAGCCAATGAAGATTACTTTCATGCGCTAGATGTTCTTAACAAAGATTTTAAAAAATAAAGGGTGAAGATTACTTCCATGGTTCATTACAAAAAATATATATAAAAATATGTGAGGATTGCACATGGTGCAGTTTTTGATATTATCCAGAAATAAATCATGTACATGATGGTCAGTTTGCTCACAAGAACCTACAGTAATACGAATGCTATTACATGCATTTATATTTTAGACTATGACTCCGTTTGGATTTGTGTATTGGTAGATTCTGTTTTTGAAAAACTAAAAATTTTCAATTGTGGATCCAAGCAAATTTTCAGTGTTTAATTATTAAAACCACCATCATTTTTTTTTTAGACCAAAAAATCTTACGGTTGAAAAGCTAAATAACTAATGAAACAATATTTCTGAAAAGTTGAGTTTGGAACACAAGATTCTAAAAATCTCAACATTGAAATCGCACATCCAAATGCAGTGTTTCATAGGTGTAATTCAATAACAGAAGGTGTTGTTTCGCGCAATGCAGTCCCCATCCAATCCCATTTCATTAACGAGTTTTTTTAGCATAATTATGTATATACAAGAGATTAAAGTATATATCATGTATATATGAAACATACACTTTTGAGAAAAAAGGTATACATTGGAATGTCATCAACAATATTCATGAGCAAATATGTGAATTGGAGAGAGAGAGAGAGAGAGAGAGAGAGAGATGACATATATTTTAATTTTTATTTAACGTTGTTACATTCAGTCCATTTTACAGTTTCATATACCTTGTTGGCCACCTATATCAATATATCGAGATATATATATCTTGTAAGAATTTTTTTTCAATATTCTATAAATGAGTCTATACAATTAATTAATGTACATATACTTTATTTTATTTATAAAAATACCCAACTCATTAGATGATATATACTATTTTTTGTTTTAAAAGATGAGGACTGCATGTGGTTGAAAACAAGGTTGAATATAATATTTTTTCGTTCTCATTACATTCAGAAACATATTGAGGGTTATATGGAAAGTATCACGAGGTGAAGAAGGAAAAAAAACATAAAAGAAGCCCAGCATTAAAAAAAAATTAAAAAAATAAAGATGGTACTTAAATAAAAGAACTATCAATTCTACAAGTTTTCCTTAAATTATTATAAGCCAACAAACCCTTCCACTGTTGATTTGGACATGAGACTCCATTGTTTAAAACTGGTAGATAAAATGGGTGTCCTTGTTTTCTACCTTTTGTCATTGAATGCGAAAGTTGAAAGAGAAACTCATGCTCCCTTTGAAAAACACCAACCACTCATCCACTAATCCTCATCTAACCAAAGATCAGCATGAGATCTTTTGTTATGACTCCCCAATTTAAAAATAAGTATCTGATATAGCTTTTGTTAAACATCTATGAAAGCTTTTTCTTTGTTTATTCACTTCATGATGCTGATGAATCATATCATGGTTGAACTTATGAACTAAGCTTTGATGTTATTATAGTTTATTATTAAAGTGTTGGTGCACCCACCTTAGCTTTCTCTGTGATTGTTGGGTGGATGGATTGACTGATTCCTTTGTTTTAAAACAAACTGCCTTTCATAGTTCATAATGTAGTACTAACTAATTTGATTTTGGTTTTGTGGGGGAGGTGTGTTCTGGTTGTGGTTTGATTGGTTTCTTTATTTAACATTTTTTTCCAAATACAATGGACAAGCCTTGTGAAGCCAATTGGCATGGTAGAATTCACATGCCTCAGGATCTCGTACAAAACAGAATTCATTTATTGTGGTGTTAGATGTCGAATTCTGAAATGAATACGACACCGAAATCAAACTTTTAGCCCTGGTTTGGATAAAAGAATAGAAGTGAGACTTTGCTGGGTTAGTTTGGCAAGAAGTCAATGTTTTGAAGATAAATTATTTAATTTTAAGAATAAAAAGTTCATCAATTTCGTTCATATTTACATTTGTCAAAATTGAGATAAAAAATGAGAATGAATGTTAATCTAGCGTTTAGATGAAACAAAATATCCTCATTTTTATTTCAAATGTAAGACAATTGTTCGTAGTTTATTCCGATTATTTTTTATACCAAACAGGGATAAACTGTCCTCCCACTCACTTATCCCCATAATTATCCCATGTCTTGCTACTTATTTCATTATCAAACTAGCCCGTTAGGTTTATGTATTGCATTCTAATTTTTTTGAATTATCAAGGAAAAATTGCAGCAATGAATTTCTTCTATAGTTGAATATATTTGACTTTACAATTGAAAAAAATGTAGGTAGTGGGATGTGCAAATTGGAGGGGTGTGTAGACATACTCGAGAGATGCACCCATCAAATAGAGTAAAGTGCTGTCAAATTCCTTTTACTGTCCCATTTACCCTCTAGCCCATTCCACCCACTTTAACGAGATATACATACATTATTGAAAAATTTTCACATTTTAAATAAATAATACTATTTATTTCATTAGTATGTACTTCACATTTTATAAAAACATATGCATTATTAGATGAAGTATATAATTAAAATAAAAATAAAAATATAAGCTAGACTGTAACATTTTCCAATAAAGTAAGTTTAATTGGATACAATCTAAGTCTGAGTCTTGTTATATATGTACTTCTTTTTTCAGTCCTATATTCTTTGATAGTGTCATGCACTCGTATTAACAATATATATATCTCATAAGAAACCTTTTATGTTTGATGTAATTCATTTTTTATAAACATACTTTAGATATATTGTTTTTTTAAATTCAAACACGTGGGGTACTGGAATTAGAACCGAACAAAAAAAAGTGTACCTAAAATTTTCCATTAAAGTCGACTGGGTTAGCCCATGATGAGGCCCATTTTAAAAGAATTTGGGCTGATCACTGGCCCACCTCTTGTTTAAGGAGACCCGACAAAATCGAAGCCCGAAATTCAGACGAAACCTCGGAAGCTTGAGCGAGCGACCGAGCTTCAATGGAGGGAGGAGGAGGAGAAGTGGCCTCGCCGGAGGGAGGCGGAGGAGGCAATTTGAGGCGGCGACCGGCGCGGAATCCTCCGGAGAAGCCGTACGAAGGGACGGCCGAGAGCGGGAGGACGGCGGGTTGGTTTTCCCGGATCTTCCCCTCCATCTTCTCCTCCAAGGGTCGGATGACTCAGAGTCCTCTCTCAGTCGATGAAACCCCAACCGAGACAATCCAGGGTGAGCTCTTGAAGATGAAAAATTGGATTTTTTGTCGCATTGATGTTCTATTTTGCACGGCATGTAAAAACTAGGGTTTTATGGGGGTTGTACTTGGTTATTCCAGTATGATTGAAGGTAATTGTGTAGAGAAGATGCTTGTTATGTTTCGATTTCATAGTGAATTAGAGGAAATGATTGCAACTCTACTGTTATTATGGGTTCTTGATTTGTGAAGAAGAGTGTAGCTACTACTGATTGGTAGGGCTTTCTTTTAGATGGAAATTTTGGAGATTTGAATTTTATTTTTCGAATGTTTTATTGGAGATGTCACAGGATTCATTAGATATTGGTGCTCTCATCTTTGATTGCTTTAGAGGAAATCCGAAGTTAGATAATTCACAAGGTGCAGCGAATCATACAAGTTGAGAAGTCATATCATGGAAGATTTTGACCAATGCCAACCTCCTCTTAAAAGCAGTCTCCTAAGTTATTTGACTGAAGAAATAAAATCACTGCATTTCTACAAAGACTTGAAATCATGTGATGGGGAACTTAAACTTTCACCTGCGCTATTACCTGTAAATGTCGGTTTACTGTATAAGTACTACAATTAATGTGCATTTCTTATGCTCTTATAGAGGATATGTGGATCAGTTAGTTTCAAGTTGTTGATGCACATTCAAGATTGAGTTTCTCCTCACTGATCTTTTTCACAAGCTTGTTGTTTCCTGGTGCATACCAATTTCATTAACATAAAATGACACCAAAATCAGCATAATATGATGCAATTTGTTGAACCTTAATAACTGGTTGTCATAGATCACATTTGTGTTTCTTCCAGTTAGTGTCTGAAAATTGAAAGTTATTTCTTTGATGATTAACATATTCCCTTTCAATTGTTCTGCAAGGATCAGAGACAGAGCAAGTTTCCAGTCATGATGTTGCTAGACCCATTTGTGAAGTAAGCTTTTACATGCTTTTTTCATTCTTTAGTCAATTACAAGTTAATTTACCTCTTGCCTTTTTGGTTAGTTGTCTAAGAAGTCATTGCTATGTAAAAAATCATGTAGAATTGTGTGATTCATGTGTACTATAAAGTATATGTAAATCCTGCTATTCATTGTTTCACAATTATTATTTTCTATTCTGCTGGATATTCATTTCAAGAAGTTCAAGTTATAGACATTTTGTTGAACTAGAAATTTTTGCATGTCTTCCATAATGGTGAAAAAACTCTTTTTGATGTGTCTTGGTTATTGTTATGCAGAATCATGTATCTCAATCAAGGGGAGGACCTTTTGACGCAAAAAAACAAAAATCTGGTTCCGACAGTGGTGAGCTTGCAGAAGAAAAATTAGGAAACCTGTACAATAATCTTGGGATTGCTGATATAGAGAAGCATTTGAAACAGAAAACATTTTCTAGGCAAGTTAGGATGACAATTTTCCTCCACATCCGCTTTTGTCATTGATGATCATTTTATCTCCTGCAAGCCTCCGTTCATGTTTATGTGTAAAAACTTGCTTTTCTCTGGGACAGTAACAAAGCAGTTTATGCCATTTCAAAGATTATCCCATCCCATTTTTGTTGCTATTACTGTCTGATACCAAGTTACCATAACATTTTCTGAGAAGATTAGGTGACTTGGTTAAACCTAAACTATGCTACTTCTGAGAAAATTAGATGAAACCTAACTTTTTCTGAGAAGATTTCTGAGAATATCATTGTTGTAGTACACCTCCTTTCTTGAAGTCCTTTCTTACGTTGCGCATCAAGCATGTTAAGATCTCTCAGGATATTCTGAACCACACTCTCCTATCAACAATCTTCTTTTGAAGTTGTCTTGGTTAAACCTAAACTACTTGAGAATTCTCCTTGACTTTTAGTGTGAATGGTCTATGATGCTCATCTTAAAGCATCAAAATGCTTGCCTATTTCATGTAGCAGCAATTCCTTATGTGGGGTCTTCATCCCTTGGGTTGCTTTATTTACAGACATTCTATTATTTCTACATCTTCAGTCACTTCATTTCAGATGGTCAAGGTACAAAGAAGCGCTAAATGCTGGCTTAAGTCTGCAGATTTGGCATGTTTTGAACTATTGCAAATCATGAACTGATGATAATTCTTTTGGAACCATGGTTATATATGGGTGTTGTACTGCAAAAGAAGAAGAAGATCCAAATCTGAACAAATGTAAACAAAATGAGAAATCTGGCACAAAATTATCCTTCTCATCATTTAGCAGTGGGTGGTTTAGTTCCATATCATATTTCCTCATTCTGTAGAAAGTATCTGATGCTCTGTTGGATGTTACTGATACAAATCATATTTCAGCAGGAGATATAAGTTTTTTTTAATAAGGTTAATAGCCTAAATAGTACATATTAGATAGATTGACATGCAACAAAAGAGATTTTAAACCCTGAGACAAAATTAAATTTATGCTAGTCACGTGGTGTTTCATGCCATTATCTTTCTGGTTTTATGTGTGTTAATTGTGTCAAAGAAGACCAACATTCTCCAGATAGGAACGTTCTACAACTTTATAAAAGCATTATTATATTTTGAGATCCTAAGCTGGAACTTATTCATGGTTATGCAGAGATGACTCTGATAGATTGTTACAGCTATTACAATCGAGGGCTGCTGGTGTACCTGATGATGATAGACTTGAACATGGATACTTAAAGGAATCTGAAGAAGGTGCTGCACTCCTGGATGATTCCAGGGCATCGGTTGAAGAGAGGCCTGTGAAATTGCCGGGCAACGAAGTCATAAGGAAGATATCAAACTCTCTTCCACAATTAACTGTGAGGAAACAATCAGCTTAAACTGGCTTTTTTCTTTGAGCACTTATGATTGTAGAATAATCATTGTGATTGTTACCTTTCATTATTACATTCTTAACTCATTGACTAACTTATCAACCCTTTTAAGTTTGAATGAACTAAAGTTTGTGTTCTGAAATATTTCTGTAATAGTATGCTAAATTATCGATATTTGGTAGATGCATGATGAAGATGGTGGTTCTCCAGTGGCACTGGCAAAAAAATTCATGCAATGGCGAAGGTCAATGTCAGGTCTCAATTTTCAGCATATGGCATCAAGAGATGATTCTGCATGGCTATCATCCATCTTGCCACGTGAAAGGTCACTTGTATGCTGGCCTGGAGCTATGGCAAAGGACAATGGTAGTTACATCACCCCTCTTGCTCAAAGGGGCAGGATTGTCCATGTAAAACAAACCCCGTATGCTGGAGCTGCTCACTCATCTAATTTTATGGTTTGTGTAATGCTATTATTATGTAGTCCATTGGTTGTATTATTATTTTGTTGATGTTGAGTCTATTAATAAACTTTCTTAATGGTTTCTTCCTTCTGATTTGTATCAACTTTAGGGACCTAATGAGAGCCCTATAAACCCATTGACTGTCTGGAGGGGTGCACATACACCCAGTATGTATTCTAGCCAGGTACTCTATGCTTTCTGGACAAGCAAAAAAAAGTAAATATTTAGCATGGTTAATGGTTTTTCCCTTTGCATACTCTCAACTGCAGATTGTTCTCCCCTCCATTGAGCCTGGCTTTTCTTTGCCATTCTGCCATTATTATGTAACTAACTTCTTTCTTTTTCATTCATTCACATTTATGTTTTGCAGAATATGTTCACCCATATTCTTTTACTTTTTATTGTTCATAGTTCTATGATTATTTATTTGTGAAAACACATTATGCTTGATAGATGTTTGGCACTTTGTTAAATTCTTATCATGAATCAATGTGTGACTGTTTTAGAACCTTTCTCCTACCCTACGTCCCTACCCCTCTTTGTTTATGATATGTCATATTTTTCCTATCAGAAAGAAGAAACTGTTATTTTCCAGCGATATACATCGTTTTCCTTCATTTCATTTCATTTCATATCTTTTTTCCGTAAGTTTTAGAATATAGAAGCATTGAAAATTATTGACAAATTATTTGTCATCTTGCCTTTTTCATAGAGGGCAATGAAGAGGAGGAGCTCTGTTTTAGATGATTGTTATTCATCAGCCACACTGATTCGTAGTTTACGACAGAAGACTAGGGAAACAATTGCTTTGAGAGGGAAGGCTTCATCTTATCTTGCATATTCTCCTTTGCCGTTAGCACATGCAGATTCTTTTGGAGACCATTCATCCACTGTTCCGGAGGTCATACCAAGTTCAGCGCTGAGGAGGTTTGAAAATCATGGTGTTGATAATGAGGCATCTACAACTCGAGGTCCATCATCATTTCACTCACAATCCAGTGTCATAGCAAGAAAAATTTTGGAACACCTGGATAGGGCCATTCCTTCGCCCAAAGAGAAGTCAATGGAGATAAAGCTTGCCATTGAAGGGAAGAAGCCAGATTCTAATTCTCAAGGTGACATTACAAACTACAATGCTGGAACAAGAGATGTGAATATCTACAGTACTCCTAGGACTTTTCCTTCCAGGAGGTTATAGATACACGAAAGGTATTATAACTCTGAGACAGCTTCTCTCTGTGAATTTTGAATGCTATTTTTAACCTCTCAAGTGATAACACAGCTGATATGGAGAAGCTATGCTTCCATTGTCATCTTCTTTAGTTCCTCTTATCTGTTCATCTCTTTTATTATACTGTTCCTTTATTCTTTAGCTGAATATCTGATTTCCTTGGACTGGTAGTAATGATGGTTACATACAAGATAGTAACATGTAAATGGACAAAGTAACAATAGCTGATATTGGCGAACCGAACTTTGGTTAGCCGGTTAGTACCCCCCTCTCCGAAAAGGAGGTCAGGTGATTAAACCCAGGGCCAATGTTCACCCAAAAAAAAAAGATTGATATTGAAAAACATGAATACAATGCCAATCATAATGTTATGCTTTGGAATGCAAGATGTAATGCAGGACTATATAAGTGCATGAGTAAATGAAATAAATTATAAACAAGGATAAGAAAAGTAAAAGAAATGGAAGTTCCTTAGAAGTACTATTGGATCGAACAGGCCCTACTTTTTTTTTGTCATACTGCTCAATTTGCATGCTAATACGATGGAGTTATCAATTATATAGAAGAGAAAAGTAAAAGAAAAGGAAGTTCCTTAGAAGTACTATTGGATCGAACAGGCCATTTTTTTTGTTGTTGTCATACTGCTCATTTTGCATGCTAATACGATGGAGTTATCAATTTTTGACTAATGTGCATGCATTTTAATATCTAATGGAGCTCATTGTTCTACTACATGTAGTATGTTATGGCTCTTTCTGTGGCTTGGCGCGCATTTATCCTGTTTGTGCTAGAGCTTATACTTCGACATGTGCAATATGGCACTTGTGGCACTTCACCCATATGCTTGCACATTTAGGTGTTCTTCATAGCATGGTTGTGATTCCATGTATGTTCTGCATTGTTTTATGATCCGATTCACTAATATTTATCGTGTCTTCTTTCTTGAAGGATCTTGGGAGCCTTATAGTAAATTTGTGGACAAGAGAGAATGATCATCCCATCACTCTCTTACTGAAAGTCAACATACTCGACACGTAGGACATTCTTATGGTCCTTTTTGAGCTACTTCCGATGCTAACAGCTTTGGAATACCCATCTAGATAATTGCGATGACTTCTCATCTACGATTCTATCTCCATCAAGACTCAACAGCAGCATGAAATAATTCCCGAAGATGGCTGAGATCCTTTCCCTAGATTTATTACTTTTGGGAAGGACACAACCAATGATTTTCATCATATATCCATCCTTCGTTGGCTGCGTGACACAGGCCAAAAAAAGTGATCACGTCCTTCATTCTTTGTTGTTCAAGCATGAGCAGTAGCCATCCATCCAGAACCACCAGATGCGCCATGTAACTTATAATTCAGTCTGGACCTGTTAAGAAGGCACTGCTTTATAACAGGTCAGTCAGTCAAGATGTCATCCCTTGTTATAAGTTATCACTCAAAAATAAACTTTGTTGGTCAGATTTCCTCACCCTTGAATATACAAATTCCTTTCATTCATTTGAGAAGATCAACAATTTATTGCCCCCTCACCTTTAACTTTATTATTATTATTATTTGCGCACTAGGATGCTGATGTGTTGCTTTCATTGTAAATATGGAGCCTAGTTGGATTTTAATGCTGCAGAAGAATGATGAAGAATCTGAGCTATGTTAAGATTTTGAAATACACTGTAAAACGGGAAGAAACACTGAATATTTTTGATGAAAAAGATGTTCTCTCATTTTTTTATTCACTTTTATTTTTTTTGGGGAATGGTATGCATTCAATCTTAATTTATATTAAGAAATGGATGTCCGAAGAAGGAATACATACAAATCAAGCCACTAACATGGCTTCTAAACCCCATCGCAAGAAAACAGGTAGAAGAGGTATCAGCTGTTTTCGACGATGCACGGAACACAATTGAAAAACTACTTCTCAACATGTAATCTACCCCTTACAAAGGACATCAACCTTGCTCATGCGTAGCTTCACCATCTCCCATATATTCTCTTTATACATTGGGGTTTCCCTGAAAAGAAGGTGATTGTAGGAAATCCATAACGCCCATAGAACAGCCGAAACAAGTATATGTGAGACTTTGTTCTTCATGCTTTTGTTCCCACAGATTCGAAGTTGCCTTCCTGCCCTCCATAAAGCTTCGAGGGAATCGCACCATCAGGAGCTTTTGATAAGCACTTTGTGCGTAGTGGGGGTTGTTGTATGAAGCTTGTCTTGATATAGAAGCCATATAAAGATGTTATCTCCCTTAGTTTACTGGTCTTTATATTTTACAGGTCTTTATATAATGGCTCAATGAGGCTCAATTGGGAACCTAATATTTTAGGTTAAGATCCTGATTTATTTGAAGTCAGTCTAGCACAATTTTTTTTTTAGGATTTTAGCTTTTTAAAAAGCTAAAAGTTGTTATCAAATGATTGTTTACATGCAAAACAAGTACTAGATTTTTTCAACTGACTATTTCGAAATCGTGTATAAAACAGGTAAAAACTAAAAGTTGCTTTTGAACCCGTGTTTTCAAACGCACCCAATCATCATGAGGGCTGCTTCCAAGTCAATATACACTATTGTGCATCATACACTAATTGATCCACTATGTAATTATTTTTTTTGAGCAAAGTATAATCATTTTTCTATTCCATAAAGAGAGAGAAACATGACTGAATGAGATAAGAGAATAAGAATACATAGGTAGATAGATCAAAGTTAGATAAGCCTATAAGAAGGAACTGAAAGTAAGCGCTGTAGGGATGACCCGACGGGATGCCCAACCCTACAATCCGAGTGTGCTGAGATGAGTCGACGGGTAGAAAAGACTTCAACCCCTCCCTCCCAATAGCGCCCCCGATGATCCTCACTCCCGATGTGAAGTGTGTTCTTAGCGATCTAAACGCTCGACACCCCGCAAATGCAAGTGCCCCAGGATCCACTATGTAATTATTTATATATATTTTGGATATTGACTTCAAAAGTGAATGTAATATAAATTTATTCATTATACTAACTTTTTAGATTATTTACTCTCTGTTTAAACATTTCATTCAAGTTTATATTAAAAAAATATACTCAGAATTCAACACTAAATTTTTTCACAAAAGTTAAAAATATCACATTTTATTATGTCTACGACTCGTAGGGCCGTAGACATTGTTTTGCAATCTTTTTGTCAGCGGGGCTCAAATCCATTATGGTGTCCCATTATTGATCCAAGGGACATTCAACACACATTGATCCATGGGACATTTAAAACACATTGGAAAGTGATATGTTTACTCTCATTTTATAGTATTATTTATAATTCACATACTGTTTAATTTTTTTTAAGTATATATATATTTAGCTAATAAAATATATACTTTTATAAAAAAATAAATGAAGTGCATGCTTGTAGAAATTTAATATATATATTTTCTACATTTTATATAATAGACTATATATTGTATAGATGATTCCATGCATTGCATCGGTGATTAATCGCTACAAATGAGATTGTAAAATAGACTGATTCTATCAGTGTCCAAACATACATAACATAGAAATCACACTTAAAAAGGTGGACAATTAGCCAGAGCGACGAGTGCTGTAGTGAAACTGATTGCAAAAGAGGGTAAATCTACGGCATTAAGTATAGGATTGATTTTGTTTTAGCAAAAAACTAAAATGCGAAAGAACTATAAATTTCAAATGCATTTCTAAACTGATGTTTTTTTTTTAAATTGATTAATTAAAAAGGGTGTCTCAACTTTTACATATTTTAAAAAAGTATGTTTTTTTTTATAATCATGTTCTGTAAAGCTGTTTTTTCATTAAAATCGCTTTTCAACCTGTCTTTGCAAACGGACTCCTCTGCCTGCTTCTGGGAACAACTGTGCTAACAATTTCCAAAATATATTCCAAAAAAGGGACATGTATGTGACATGGCAGAGATGCACAATACATAATACATGACATGCAACACATCATTCATTGTTGAATGCAAACTGTACGGACATAGAGGTTTTGCAGCAGATCCGGTCGGGAGAAGTATATATTATATCATATTATATATAAAAGAAATATATATATATATATATATATATATATACATATATTATACATAAAATATATAAAAGAAAAACGAAGGTGGCGCAGAAAGAAAGACAGAGGAATCAGTCTGTCTGATAAATATAGCTTTGGAAAATGAGAGATCTGACATTATCTGAGATGAAGTGACTTGATATTGACACTCAATCCAAATAAACAAAATACATAAAAACACATATCATATCAATATAAAGAAAATAAAGACATCACACAGACATGACATGACATTTCAGATTCCACTTCTTTCAGCTTTTCTTCTCCACCCCAACCACAAAAAGTCCCCATCCCTCCCTTTCTCCTATCTGTCAGTCATGGCTGGAGTACACACACTCCTCTAATGGTGGGGAGGGGTTCTGCCTAAATTAAAGTTCCATTTTTATTCTACTCACTTGATCAGGCAATTTTTATTACTATTTATTAATGGTATTATGTGATTCTCATGCGAGATAATTCAGATTGTTTTGTAGTTAGAGAATAGTACATATCATTTATACTATTATGGAGCAATTGGACCAGAAGGAGTTAAGAATGTGAAATCGCAAAAATGATGACAGTTGTGAGGAATAAATGGTGAAATTTGGCATGACTATTAAATGAGGGGATTGACTATTTATGATAAATATTGGCATGATAGTTTTTCCATCTCCATAAGTTAGAATTGATAATATTCCGCGCCAAGGGGGTTGTAGAATTTTTTTTTTTCACTTTCCCACCGCTTTTGTTTTTGATGTTTTTATATTATTTTATTTTATTTTCTGTATGTTATTTTTCTCTGTTTTTTTTTATTATCATTCGAACATGATTTATTTTATATAAGGGTTAAAGACATTTAAGTCCCTATAAACATGAGAAAAACCCATATAAGTCCCTACTAAAATTGGGACAAACGTACGAGTCCCTGAAAACTCACAAAAACTCAATTATCATCACTGAGTTAAATTTTCATTCAAACTTAACGGAATATTCCTAGAATATTTCATATGTAGACATTGAAGTCCCTATAAACAGTCATAAAGACAAATTAGTCCTTACAAAAGACAAAATTACCCCTGAAAAACTTTTACATTAAATTATATACATATTGCAGTCCCTATAAATAATCATAAAGATAAATTGGTTCGTGTAAAAGATAAAATTGCCCTTGAAAGACTTTTACATTTAATTGAATATACATTACAGTCCTTATAAATAATCATAAAGACAAATTGATCTCTGTAAAAGACAAAAATGCCCCTAAAACACAATTAAATGTAAAAATCATTCAGAGACATTTTTGTCTCTTACAGGGACCAATTTTTCTTTACGATTATTTATAAATATTGTAATGTCTATCCAATTAAATGTAAAAGTATTTCAGGGGCAATTTTATCTTTTATAGGGACTAATTTGTCTTTATGATTGTTTATAGGGACTGTAAAAGTTTTTCAGGGGTAATTTTATCTTTTGTAGGGACTAATTTGTCTTTATGACTGTTTATAAGGACTTCAATGTCTACATAATTATATGTGATGTAATATTCTGGGAATATTCCATTAAGTTTGGATGGAAATTTAACTCAGGGATGATAATTGGGTTTTTGTGAGTTTTCAGGGACTCGTACATCTGTCCCAATTTTAATAGGGACTTATATGGATTTTCCATGTTTGTAGGGACTTATATGTCTTTAACCCTTTATATAAATGGATATACCCACATTTTAGCTAAAACAAAAGGTTAAAATTGATTGTCATCAATTCTCTGTCTTCTAGGACCTCACAATAATTAGTTGTAATGCTTGCTTAATTTTTTTTCTATTTTTAGTATATTTTATATTTTGATTTAATTATGTTCCCAATTGAGCTTAATTATGTCATTATATGAAGGGAATTATAGCGTAAGGATGAATTCATCTTTTATCTACAATATTCAGTGTTATTCAATGTTTATTCTTGTTGTTTTTGGAGTTGTATTATTGAATCTTAATATAGATCAGATCTTCTTATTGCTTTTTTTTTATTACATTAACACGTCTCCATTACACACATGCACATACATGTACACAAGTACCTCCTCTTTGGAATTTCCCCAAATCGTTTACTTACAATATGTGGTGTTACAACATTTGCATGCAAGAAGCTTTATATACATGTAAATTGAGCTTTGGTTAGGTTAGAGTTACAACATCTGCAAGGAGGCACCTCCTTGAAAGAGGTTGAAAATAAGAATTGTGTGTATATAAACCTCACAATTGATGAAATGAGGCACCCTACTTCGTGATTCACAAGTAACCACCCAATGGAGTGGATTTTGATGTTTACCATATGCATTTCTTAAAAAAAATCTGAACTAGCTATTCATGTTTATCATATGATTTCACTGGAACTTCTTAGGAGAGAGAAAAAAACCATGCATTGACAACAATGTGACAAAAAGATTCCAAGTTGCAGACAAGTAGAATGAAATTTGGCTTAACCTGTAGTAACTACTCATGTCTGTATAACCTCGCAGGGGAATATTGTTGATATGTTCAATCAACACTTATTCACATTTTCCTCAAATTATCCTGGTGTCCCCTTCACCCATGTAATATATACCAGGAATCCATGTGATAGCTGAGGGACGTGGATGTGTCTTGCACAAACGACGGGGTTGTCGTTGTTAATGTTCCATTTTGATAAGCTACTCGTGACGATGATATCGATTTGGATTGTATGTTTGTCAGTGTTTCTATTGCTCCCCAAACGTCTCGAGTTAAATACTCTCAGTCTTTACTTGATGCACAAGGTTTGTAGGTGATTTTTGCGTTTTTCAACTAATGTTGGGATCGGGGGCACAAAAAAGTTGAAGATTGATAACAATCTTAAAAAACAATTAACTAATTAAGGCCTTGGAGTATTCTTATCAGTACAAATTGCTGTCATGTATCATATCAAAATCATTCATATTATGTAGTTCAGAATTCCCTAATTGTAATCTTATTCATCTATATGTAATAACAGTATCCTGTAAACAAGTTTTTTTCTTGGTAAATGACTTGTAAACAAGTTGGGGACTCTTGAGTCCCAATGTCTTCGCAAAAACGCTCTTCTTCCACACTTTTTGTACAAGAGCTGTGTATTTGTAAAGAAACTTCTTATAGATATATAAAACCTTTGATTACCAATAAAAAAAAAAACAGTATCATGTAAACACTTTTTCAAAAAAAAAAAAAAAAAAAAAAACCAAACAGTATCTTGTAATATAATAACCTTCCAAAAAAACATGAAAATTAAACATCATTACATAATGCATAGTCATCATGAAAATTCGCCATATTAATTTGTATCATAAAAAAACCTATATATTATATTCAATCAGTGAAATAGTACTGCATAATTTGCATTGATTAGTATTATTTCTTCTTGATTAGATTATGAGAAATTTGGTCTAGTGTGAGAAGAAACTACATTGAATCTTGAGGAGGATGACTCAAAATATGTCACTCGAAATATGACAATGGATGCTTCTACTTGTGAACGAGATCTCGGTTTGCTTGAACAAATTTGGATTATATATGTTTAGTAAATTATATATATATATATATATAGTCGAGTGATTTAGTGCGGGAATGCGGAAAACGACGTCGGTCGTTCGATCGTGGGTCCATCGCATCCAACGGTCGATGTGAATCGCACCCGACCGTCCGATGCGATGGATCCGTGATCGACGGCCCGTGATCGCTTCCCGCATTCCCGCACTGAATCACTTCTATATATATATATATATATATATATATATATATATATATATATATATATATATAGAGTGTAGTTTCTTTGGGAAAAAAAATCTAGCAATATATTACTAAATTGCTCTAGTCCTCCACCAAATAAGTTAAATCAATGAAAAAGATTACTCGAATGCCAAAAAAAAAAAAAAAATAGAAACTCCATATATATGCATTGTATCATTTATATACAATAATTTTCAACAAAAAATATTCACCAAAATATATTACATCATTCACAAGAAGTATTTTAAAAAAAAATTGTTCGTTATGCATGTTTAAGATAATTGCATGTCTTCAGCAATTTTTAGTTTTTTAAAAACAGTAAAGTTATTATATGTAAATCATAAATACTATAAAAAAGTGAGAGAAAACCAACTAATATGGATAATTTAAACATAAATATTAGAAAACAAGGGTTGTCAATTTTTGAAATTAAAAAAAAAAATTCAATAGACTAAAAAAATCTCATGTTTGTATTTTCTTAAAATAAATATCATTAGAAATATCTCATATTTTAAAAATGAATAATTTTGAAATATTAATTTTGAAGATTAATTTGTTATCGTAAATATTTTTAAACCCTCTTGAAGATTAAAAAATAGCACAATTTGCTAATGGTATCAATTAATTGTAAAAATAAACATTCATATTAAAACAAAATGTATTAAATGAGTCAATACACTAGCTAAGAAACCTATTGATTTTTTTTGGGGGGAGGGGGGCTATTAAATGAGTCACTACACTAACAAACCTAGCTAAGAAACATATTAAAGCTAAGATACTTTGGGTTCACCCCTGCTTCTGGCTTGTTCATATGATACTTCAAAATTTTTTTATTGCTGCGGATGATTGAAACAATTAAAGATGTAGGAATATGTGTACTGCTTTCAATATAAACAATAACACAACTCATGATAGGTAGTGAACAGATATCCAGATATCTCAACTTCTACAATACAAAATACTTAAAGAAATCAAAGACTTAAGTTGCTCTAATGACTTGGGGAAGATATAATATCATCAGAAGTGAACTGATCCAATCATTTGTTGCATATCGCTGTTTTTGGCATCAGATGCTTCTCAGATCCCTGCACACATATCAACCATGATCAAATTATATAGTGTCTACTTGGTATTATTTCTCCAAAATCTAATTTATAACTGATGAACATATTCATTTAAGCATAATTTGAATATTTTTTCTTGTTGACATAATAACTAAAAGGAATGCATATATGCCAAAAAAAAAGTTTCAAATTGGAAATACAATTTACAATCATATTTGGTTATATTAACTACTCATTCTGATATACAAAGTGAACATAAGGATAATGAACAAATGTCAATACAACAGAAAATGAATGAAGAGTACTCTCCATTGTGAATTCTTTACAACTTAGCCATCTTTTCTAGCAATATTATTAAATTGTGTTTAAACCTGCTTAATTAACTTCTTAACCACTATTCGTTTTGAAATTATCTATTCCTATGAAGATTTTTGTTTAAAAAGAATATTATAAATTACTTTGTGATGACTTAGGTATCACAACACCTGCATATACTCAATAAGGGTGACATTGTGTATGACATATTGCAAAATAAAGAACCTGTATCTGATACATACAATATACCTGGATTACTGCACAAAAAATGTTAATATTAACACAGAGAGAAATGAATGATATGAAAAGCATTACAATATAGTGGATTCTATCATTAATGAGACTTCCTAAGAAATTGTGTTGCAGTTCATTTGTAGTAAGATTGCTTGATAGATTTTGCTACTTAGGCACAAACTTGTATGTATTAACATAAAATTAAGTGGAATATATGTTGGGCTATAGATATCCAAATTTAAAAGCAGGATACCATTTATTCATAAACAAACAACATTTGTTCTTGAATTGAATATGATCAAATTTTGTGTGACATTCTCACCTCATCGATTTTAGCTTGATTTTTAGTCTCCAGCATCAACCCAAAATGAATATGAGGAAAATGAGCCCACTTCGTACATACATCAAAAGAAGAAACATGTTAGATATATATGTTTCATTGGGCCAAATTTCAAAATGACACAATTGTTATAAAATCACACAACATAGAGAGGGAGAAACTACTAATGGGTAAAAATAAAAAAAAAAGGCATGAATGATGGAGGATGTTTTGGATCTGAATTATGTAAGCACATGGATTTGGTGATAAGAATGGGAAGAGATCCTGTCAGGATTTGTCAGTGAGAGACTGACATGTGTCACGTGTGTAGCATGTGAGATTTTTTATATTTTTACCCAAGTGTTAGTATCTCAATAAGGACAAATAAAACTTGATGTGATGTAGCACTGACTAGATAAGAATGAGCTTCAAGAAGGCCTAAAATTATATTGAAGGAAGACACATGCACATAAATATATATATACAATAATTCTCACATTCTTAGCTGCAGTGCTGAATGCCTCCCTGTGACTTATCTCTGGGTTATTGGCTTTGATCCTCTGAATCTCCTCTCTGAATACATGCAACCAAAATTTCAATTCATGCACATAAACATGAAAAAAACACATTCACAACACTGACACAAACACAACTATAGAAAGAATCAACATATAAACCAAACTTAATTATCATGAGATATGATATTAAGATGAATTCATTACTTGATAAACTGATTATACGCAGATGGAATCCGCTGTCGTTTCTCTGGTGCTGCACATAAATAAACATGTACAAAGATTCATAAGTCACATGGAATACATTATTGCTTTTGGTCTCATTATAAGAATTGAAAAACAGATAAATTGAACTCACGTCGATTCACAATTCTCTCCTCATTAGAATCCATCATGGAAGCTCTCACTGCAGCCTTGTTGTATCGCGACGCCGACGATGAAGAACCAAGGTCTAGTCTGTATTCAGGACCTACCATGCTTTGAGCCTGTGACATTCAAATCAAATTAAAAGATATGTAATTAACTATATGAAGCACACACAATATTCAATATTGTATAAATACCTAGGTTACATTGTATGTATGCTTCATGATCAAGGTAGAGAGAAACCCTCTGATTGATACTGGGCAATGCATGTTTTCATGAGTTGAATTATAATCTATGGTTCTTAATTATTATTATTATAAAAGACAATGAAAGATGTTGAAGTGACTGATGCCCCAATATATGTCCAATGAAAAAGAAAAAAAACACAATCCTTCCTCATCTTCAAAGGTTTCAAACTTTACCCATCAATCATCAAAGTCAAAAAAGAAGAGAAAAGAAATGCAGCCATCATTTGTGTGGATTGTCCTTTATACAGCTGTGTGTTTCACACAATACTATATATTAATTAATATGTATTTTAAATTATATTAAATTAAAAACATGATCATAGGGTGTGTCTGACTGGCGGCTGATAGATAGGGAAAGGTCTCAACCTGTCTTTCCCTCAAAAGCAGTACTAAATCTATTTTAACTTTTCAATTTATAGAGAGAGAGAGGAGAGACCTGAAAATCTTGCCAGGGGAGGGACTGAAAGGCAGCAGCCATGTTAACAGACCAAAGGTTGGTACAGTGACCACATCGGACGGTCACAATGTCGAAGAGGCTACTGCGAGGAACACTCACCTGGAGAGAGAGAGAGAGAGAGAGAGAGAGAGAGAGAGAGTTTCAGTTTCTTCTGTTGTAAATCTTTAAGGTGAAGAAGAAACTCAAAAGGATTTGAAATGGAAAAACAAATATAATGAGAGAGTGTTTGTTCTAAATCAGGTGAAGCAAGGTTAACAGATGAAGAAGCACTTCCCATTAGTGGGTGTCTGTCTGCATGACTTTATGTGAACAAAAAAAAAAGATGGAAGAAGAAATAGAAACTATAGAATGTTATAGAATTTTTTTAAAAAATATGGGTGACATGGTTTCAGTGTAAAGAATCTCTCATAAAAAGGGTATATAGAACATAAATATAATATAATACATGCAGTACTTGTTCATCTCTAGATCCATCACCAAAGAAGAGAAAGGAAAATGAAGGGGCGGGGCCATTTTTGCTAATATTCGTATTGGGGGGGGGGTCATTTTTGCAAATTTTCAAAAGGAAAATGAAGAAAAGATATAGATGATCATACTGCAAGGATGATGTTGCAGAAGTTGCAAGGGATGTAGCAGAGCTGCTCGGATGAGGAGCTCATGTCAAAGCTGCTTGTCATGATGTCTTGAAAGGTTGAAAGAACAGAAGACTAGCTTGAGATGATCTTCTTCTTCTTCTTCTTCACTTATTATTGTTGTTTGAGATATGTTTCAAAGAGGATTATTGACTATATAGAGACACTCATCGAGTTGTGAATAGATGGATATATATAGATAGATAACAGTGAGGGGAGGGAGAGCATCCAAAGCTTGGACAAATGAGATCCCAAAACACCTACAGTGAGATTGGGATGGGAAATAATAATGATATATATAAATATAGTGGGTGTGGTGGTGTTTGATCAAGAGAGAGAGCCCTAGTTGTTTTGTACTAAAACTTTGAGGGGTGGCACCAGCCTTAGTAGTCTCTCCCACCACTACCTCCCTCTATGGGACCAGTGAGACAGAGAGAGAGAGATGATTAAAGCTATAAGTGGTGGTGTTTTAGAGAGAGAGAGAGAGAGAGAGAGAGAGAGAGAGAGAGAGAGAGATATTTGGAAGCATGTGAGAGGAGGAAGAGATGGATGGGGAACTGTTGTGAATAATGAATGAGAGGGACTGAACCATATTATGTACACTCCTTTTAACATGGCGGACGAGGGGGGCGCCTGCAACTGTTATTATTTATTATTATTAATTATTATTATTGTTATTGTTATTGTTATTATGATACTTTACTGTTTTCTTTTTATACCATTCCACAGAGAATTTTTTTGTAATTTTTTTGAAAAAAGGGGGAATCACTGTTCTCTATTTTTATCACATGGGAAACAAACAAATTTATTCTTTGGTGTCATATATTTGTTGGAAAATTTTGACTATATCGGAGTGTGATATTGTAGGTGGGGTGACAAATAAGACTGTATATTAACTGTGTGTAGCAATGTTAGTATTTTTAACTTTATCCCTTTTATTTTATGGCACAGGTCACTTAAATTTTTTTTGAGAGGAATTAAATATTTTTTGTCACTTAAATTTTATATACAAACTATGATTCATTATATTGCCTTGTTTACAAGAATAAATCCGATGATTATAGTTGGATAAATCAAGATAAATTCTGACAGGAATATATGTTATTTGTCTTAGATCAAAATTTATTTTAATTTCATTTTGAAAAAGATTTTTTATTTTTAAGTTTTCATAAACCATAGGATTTAGTAATCGATCTCTCACTTTTTCGTATTTTGGTTTTAGTCTCCAGATCTGAAGAATATGTTCTTTTTTGGTCCCTCTCAATGACTAAAAAAAACCCAAATGATTTAGGGATAGGTTCCTCCCGAGGATTAAAAATGAACGTATCTATTAAATTTAGGGACTAAAATCAAAATGCGAAGAAGTGAGGGATCAATCACTAAATCCTATGGTTTATGGGATTTAAAAATAAAAAATCCTTAAAAAATATATTTTACCTAACACAAACATATATAACAAAACATGTATCACATCTTTCAGACTTTCACATACGCCCTGTGTAACTATCCATTATTTTATATCCCTGTTTAACTAAAACTATATAGGACAAATGGTACTGTGACAATATACATGCCCCAGTGACCTAATTTAATTTGGATTGGCTTGGTATGGATAATGAGGACAAGAATCCCTCACAAAAGCCAACCACATACATCAATGAAGAAAGAATCCAGTGATGAAACCCTACACAGCATTAGAAGATGAAAAAAAAAAAATCATACGAATGAATAATAAAATATATACATGAATGATCATTATATATATATATTCCCTTGCGTGGAAGATTGTTAGTGCCTGTCGTCGGCTAAGCCGACCTGGTAGAGTGGGCTAAGTGTGCTAGTTTGGCTCAGGTCATTTTCAAGTCTCCATAGATGCATCATGAGTACTGAAATTCAAATACTAAACATGCATGCTTGCCTAATATCTCCCCATATATATATATACACATTTGCATTATATTTTGTGATTGAAAGTTTTAATTAAGTAGCATTGCTTTCTTGTGTAAGTAACTACGTTGACTTTAGAGTCCTATATTGACTCTACATGGGATGATTGATTGGATTCTATTAAATATATTTTGCTGCAGCTCCTTTTACATAAAATTAGCAAATTGATCAGAAGTTAGATCATGTTGTAACATATAATATTGGATTTATGTTAATTTGTTCGTGAACTAGCATTCAAGGGCTTAGTCACAAAAGAAAGAATTAATTGGTAATTTGTTTGTGATGGCTAAAAGGTACTTTTTTATGTGTTGCCAGATGCCTTGATTAGAGCGAGAGAGAGAGAGAGAGAGAGAGAGAGAGAGAGAGATTATTCTCAAATTTTATTGTAATGATAGTTTGATCTTTAGTATCGTTTTGATCTTTAGTATCGTTGTTTCTTTAGACACTTTCTTATTAGGCTGAGATTTTTTTTTCTAATTAAAAAAGCAATTAAAGAGAAAAGGGTGATGGTGTAAAGAGAAAGATGAATGTCTTTTTGTATTTTGATAACTTGATACAATTAATCAATTCCCCCACAACTACTATGATTGTAGATAAATTTGTTGAACCACGTACGTAAATCAATCTCTTGTATCACATGCTTTTGCTTGGTTTCCACCATTGATGTACATGTGCTAAGGTTCAACCCTAGGAGGCATCTCTAATTAAGTCAAAATCAGGTTATCATGTAGGTGATGGATGGCCAATTGGCAAGATGCTCAATCATCCATCTGTTTGGAACTCTTACAAAAGGTACATATAATAGTTGGGGATTTTCAACACCTTTGCAAGTATTCTCATGTAATGTAGTACTTCCGCTTGATCATCATATCCCCCATCCATTACTGAAATTCAAGACTTGGGAGTTCCATCAGTGAAGCAACAAAACCTAACAAGATGTCATGAGAGAAGAAATTAAAGGTGGCGGTGGCACAGCTTAGGCATCCACCTAAAACCCTTCTGGAGACAGTAGAGCCAAAAAGACAAAAGCAAAGCATGGCAAAGATAAAGAAAAAGAAAAAACTAGATCCCTCCATGGGACCTATGTTTCATAATGTGTTTCTTCTGTGAGTTGATTTGCATTTGTAAAAAAAAAAAACAAAGATTTACCACCACAACCCCCTATAGTAGTGGTAGCACATGAGGTCTGCGTTTGTTGAAGTGTGGGCAAACCCTAGCTCTTCTTTATGTAAAAAAAAAAAAACAAAATAAATTAAAATAAATACAAGATAAAAGTTGCTTTGGAAACTGTGCAGCCACTCTAAATTCAAGTCTCTGTGTACGTGAAAAAGCTAAGCTGGTGGGAGCCGACAAACATATAAAAACTGATGCTGTGTCGTTATAATTGTAATATCTCGTACTGTCACGTTTTATATATCTAACATATATGTTATACTTTGAATTTAATGATGGGAAGTTGAAGCTAGCTCCTATGTGTATTTTAGGGGAGGCCAGGATCTTGTGTTGTGAAAGTCACTGCAATCGTTTGCCCGATCGAATTCATTATTAACTCAACCGAATTATTGTAAGTAGTATATATGTATGTGTTGATTGCATTATATTGCATATACTGCTGAATTAATGATTGGAGTTGTTTTATCTTTTCTCCATCCCTAGTTCCCTTGTCATAGAAAAATCAATTGTGGCAGGGTTAGTGATGTGTCACGTAGACAAACACACCACCACTAAGTGGTGCATGAATCATTTAGTGGTGGTGTATTGTCTATGTGATTCACGAGACATACCATAGAAAAAAATCTCATGTGACTAGTCACAGAAGGTTTCATCATCCTCTTCCCTCCCCCCACACGAAGGATGAGGTTTAAAATAAAACGTGTATTGTTATTTAAGAACTATATATGTTTATACATAAACAAGGATAATCTTTCTCCCTTAATTATGAGATTAAGCAATGGTGTGAATGGTCACCTTATTTTTTGTTTATTGGGCTCTAAGTCTTACCCTGCACCAGGGTGTTTAACTTGTGTGGGTTTTCAAACCTCATTCCAAACGGTGGACGAGCTATGGGCGGCGGGGAAAGCAATGAAGCAAGCTGAAGATAACTCCTTGGCCGCGGTGGTATCGCAATCCATTGTACCAGTGGGGGCATGGACGATTTGGAAGACGCGCAACGAAGCCGTGTTTAAAGGGACAAGAGTGTATCAAGAAAACATGTGGGACATATTGCGAGAGCGGGGGATGTACAGTTTCGAGAAGGGGTTATGCGCATCATGGGGTGACAGATGGGCGATAGCCTCGTTTGGTCGGTTAGATGTCTCTCTAACCCGATATGCGAGTTTATTCACTTCCTTATGTGTTTCTTTCTTGCCTTTTTACTCTTTTCTTCCCTTATTCAGAATTTGTAATTCGAGTTCAGAAATGAAATCGGGTAGCAAACATCGACCTTTTCTTCAAAAAAAAAAAAAAATTGTGTGGGTTTTCTCCAATAATGAATCAGCTCATGATTGATGGAATATGGACAAGAATTCCCTGTATATAATATCATCACAACTTCATCTGCTTATCCAAATGCCTCTTGACATATTATCAATGGAAACATTAAGAGTCTGTTTGTGCATGATAGAAAGTGAAGGAAAGTGAGAGAAAGTAAATTTTTTTTCTTTGATCATTCAAAAAGATAGCATTTGTGCCAAACAAGGAAAATAAAAAATTTCTATCACTTTCCTCTCTTATTTTGTCTTATTAGAAAAAGTGAAAAAAACTTTTCCTTTCCCCATAGGTGAGAAATTGAGAGAAAATGTGATGAAATTTTTTTCACCACATGCACAAACACTTTGAAAGTTGGTTAAAGGAAAATTTTTTTATTTTCCACCACTTTCTATTTGACCTAAATTCCCTCACTTTCTTTCATTTTTCCTTCAAATTTGTGCACAAACACACCTGAACTATAGACATAGTAACTCATCTTATTTAGTTTTCCTGCCAACTTAATGTTAGTACCTACAATGGATTATGCTATTTTATTGCGCAATGTTATCTGTCCCATTTGCAGATGAGATAAGAGACAGAGGATTAATGGAGAATTGTAAGTGATAGAGTGATCTTGCGTGTTGCCACGATCCAGTACTGAGGATCAAGCTCCTTGTGGCGCACATCTATTATATTAAAAACAATTATTTTTCTCATTTGCTCCATCTAAATTTTTGTGCATATTAAGTGCATGCCTCTACGTTTGATCTTCTTTGAATGCTAATTTACACCCTAGATTTGATCTGATTATACTTGGGTGCTAAAAAAGGACTCAGCCTCACCCTGACCTTGAACCTCTAGTTTTTATATAGATAAACAGAAATAAACTACACTCGCCTTCCATACACAGTTTAAAGACATCTAACCATTCCAGTTTGGCCACATTATATAAACATATGTATTTGAGGAACTAGCTTTGTGGAGTCGATTTTGTCACACTGAAAGGTACGTTTGTCATCTCACGCATGTGTGACAGTCAAATACAAGCTTTTGCACTGATCATCAAAGAAAAGCATTTCCACTTAGTCTTGACTTGGGGACCATCTGTGAGGTAATCCATGCATGCATGTTTGTTTTTGTTCTATCTGTATATCTTTATCAATCAAATTATATATCCATATATATAAACCAAACACAAGGCGTGCATGGGTGTGACACTCCAAGTGAATGAAAAGTTCAGTTCATGAATCAATATTTGATCACAAATTGATGCCTTTACATGAATCGACAGGTTCTACTTTTTGGTTAGGTGTAGACATGCATGAATGGACAGGACCATTGATAATACTAATTGATGAAACTGAACATTTAAGCTGTTCTCCATTACAAGAAGTGCTTTCAGAACTAAAGCTTTGAAACCCCAATATCTACAGATGTGTGGATAGGGAGATATTTGGAGATGAGTGAAGAAGCTATCAAAGGAAATCGCTTTTGAAGAAGAATGAATTAATTAAACAAATTGTGCACATGTTTTTCTTTTTCAAGGGCAACCAGAGATAACATCCAAGATCATATAAAGATGGGGTTCACGAAGAACTCAATAGCTAGACATGATATATCAAGAGACTTGCTCAGAAGTTTTACATTTTCCTTTGTCAGGATCCATAGTTCTATTGGTCAAATTAATGACACGTTGAAACATTATTTGAGAGAGATTTTATTGATTCCAGTTCATCACAGGCCGGATTCATGAATCACATGCAATTCAATTTAAGACTTTCTTGAAATGAGTTTCGTTTGTCCTTTTAATTCAATTATCAAATGTGCCATTTGGATAGAAACATAAGTTATTCTAAAGTTTATGACTATTTAAAAATAAATTACTATACCAGTGGAATAAATTTTTATTTTCTGTTTGATTGTGTTTTTAGTTATTCTTGTTGGGAGATGTAATGATGAAGTTTTTGTTGTTTGATTGACTATAAGTAAATTATAATAAAATGTGAATAAAGTATATATAATTTATAAAATGTGAAAAAATGATTTGATATGTGAGTCCCTTCATTTATATGAGGTAGTGACAGTTGATTTTACAATGAAATCCAATTATTCTATTATCTGGAATAGCCTGACTCTAGGAGGAGAGAGAATGGATACTATCTAATTCCAGCTTATTCCATCAATCCGAACAGGTTTTTTTTTTAATCCAACTTATTCCAATATATACCATCATTAACCCTCTATCCAAACAGGGTAAAAATGTTCGATCAATTTTAAGAAAAGTGTTAGTGATAGTCATTTTTGGAGTTCCTTTTACATCCACTAATATATTTTTCATTATTAAAGTACATATCTTCACACAAAAATGAAAAATGCATTTGAATGTATTGAATGCATACTTTTTTGCATTTTCCCAACCTAGTATATAATAGAATAACCTAGTATATATAGGAATATAGGGGCTACACAAGTGATTATAGGAGTGACTCCATTCAATTTATGATATAAAACAAAGTTCGTTTTGTTGTCACTTTTTTCAGTTTGATTTTGACTCATGAATGATGTAGCTTGATTCATAAATTGTTTAATTCAATTTAAGATATTTGTGAACTTATTTCAATCTAATGCGAAAATTCTCTATTTGAAATGTTTCATGTGCCTAACATGTGAGGGATCCATAAGTCACTTTTTTAATGTGAATTCACCTACACGGTATCAAATCTAACCTTTTTATCTTTGTTATTTACTAGTTTCCATGTACAGTCAAACATGCATGCGAGATAAACTATAAAATGCATGCTTGATATATTGATTGATATATACATGTACTACGGGGACATAATCACATAAGAGTTCCCACACAGTGAGACAGACCACAGGAAGAACCAAGAACCAATACCTAACCCTATCTCCTCATTTTACACTAGCCCTTTTGACCTTTCATAGCCCAAGTAGTAATAAAGGTTTTATAAAGATGTATATTTGTAAGTCAGTCACATGCGCTTGCCACAACCATGGTCCCCACATCCACATTAATCTTCCCAATGAAATGCACATTTTCGAAGGTTTTGATATAAAGGATGTATTATAAACAAAAAAATATATAAATACAGAGGATGTATGTCTCCTCTTCAATTCACTTGATCTAGTGGCCTCTTGTTGGACCGGGCATTTGAAGTTTAGACCGGTGCGCGGGTCATTACTCATTTCGCTAACTGTGCCAATCAAAGATTTTTGAGCATTTGTTACTTCTTTATAGGATCGTAAGAGGAGAGTTTTTTTTGGAGTACACGGTACATGAGCATGACCTTCTACAAGAATGTGCACCCTTAATTTTTGATCATCTTTTATTAAAAATATTTTAGCATTACATTATAGTCTTATGTGTCCTCGGGTGTGTTTTGGATTGCTTTTGCTAGTGAATGAGTTCTTAAATTTATTTTAGAGTAAACAAAATCTCACATATAAAGTTCCTTTGAACTTTCAATATTATAATATTTTGTAGATGATTTTCAAATGCAAAAGCTTGTAATTTTTTTATGTAAAATTTTTCTGCCTCTTCAATAGAATCAAAAGACATCTTTATTACTGGTTAACATTCATCATCAACATTTAGAATTCAATTTCCACCATCATCATCATAGAATTGTTCAACACTCTCAACTGTTTTGTCAACATCATCCCTATCATGTGCACTTGACATTGTGGCTGGAATATAACAACACAGAGATATACAATAGTCAATTTGAATTCTAAAAAAAGCACAAGACATGAATTCTACAAAATATGAAAACTCTATAATTAAAAGAGAGTATGACAAAACCCTAGATTTGAAATAAATCTACAAAAAAAAAAGCATACATATAATCCCTAGATTTGAAACAATTCTGGAAAAAAAAATACATACATATAAAACCCTAGATGAAACAAATCTGAAAAAAAAAACAAACATATAAAACCCTAGATTTTACAACCTATATATACAAAACCTACATATAGATCAACACATACATATACAAATATGGAAAAAAGGATAAATCCCAATACCAATACTTATAGAGATCGCAAGCCTGCATATGCAGTCATTTTTATCGTTTTAATATGATATGATTTTTTAAAATGTATATATACTAAAATGAAGTATATGTTGGAATGAATTAATTGCATACATTTTTATAATTTTATCTAATGGAATATATACTGACCTAACCAAGTAATATATACTCGATTAAGGATTTTATATACTCAGTGAGGACTATAAGAATAACCTGAGTGTACTAGAACCCTTGCAATGATTTTTTTTTGGTTGTTTTGGGTGATTTTTCAGGCACCTTGGCCCAATTTATCAGCCTAGGCTGGCCCAGATCGATTTGATGATGGATCAATACAGGTCCTGATAAGTAGAAGCAGCCCAGAGTGGGTCCTCAGTGGGCTGGGTTTTACTCATTGGAAGAACTAATTAACAAGTTATATAAGAGTCTATTTGGACTATAAAAAAACCCAAGTATAACATAGCTCATAAATAAAAACCCATTTCTTGTAGGAAAATGAAATTGGAGTTTAAAATTATCACTATGAAATTCTGAAGAAACTAATAGATCTAAGATCAAAATTATTGCATTTATTTGAAACATGTTACTTTTCCAAAGGCAAAAAAAAAAGCTTTAAAGATGAGTGAAAAAGCACTTAACACACCCACTTGAAACAGAGGAATGCATGCTATGATCCTCCTGTAATTGCCCTGGGAACCACAATCATATGAACAAGCTGATTTTGCAAAAACTTTGGTAAGAACAAAAATGGATCCCCTCCTCATCACCTGCTTTAACTGGGTCAATCTCAGATGAACACTTAAAAAGATGACACTTTTGCGATCATTCCTACACATGGTGTATCACTAAATGCAGTGTATACTATATCAAATTATATACTCTGGAAAATTTATGTGTTTCTTTTTGTAAAAATTATAATTAATTTGACAAATGTATATTTAAAAAAAATCAAACAATCTGATATATACAAAAGTTTTAAAAAATCTATATAAAAATCATATTTTTTTACTAAAAATTAAAATAAAATTTTTAATTAAGGGCTCTGTAATAATATTAACAAAGAATAGTCAATGACTATTTGGATGTTATGATAGAAATGAAAATAAGAGGAATGATGATAAAGAGAGATCGACAAATAAAAGAATGACAAATAGGGGGTATGAAAAGCTAAGAAGTGTGGCTTTTTATTTGGAATCTTCTATTTCTAAATGCAGAATCTACTCAAACACATATTCGAATGGGACCTTAAGCCCATGATTGGAGAAATGTAGTTGAAAAAAATGAGGACATGTTAGAACCTGAGAAAATAGGTGTTTATAATGCTAGAATAAATGAGAATATGTATACCAGAATTAATTAGTATAAAATAGTGCAATTATTTTTGTTCTCTCTTGGAATTAAGTTATTCCAGATTATTCAACCTATTTGAATATGTGGTCCTTATTGTCAAATCAATTGTCATAACTTTTATAAAAGAGGGGGATAATATGTCAAATCATTTTTCATCATTTATCCACACTTTATTCATATTTTATCCATAATTATCCTTGTTAAATCGAACAACAAAATTTTTATTATTACGTTTCATAACGAGAATAATTAAAAACAAAATCAAATAAAAAATGGATTTTTAGTTTTTAGTCTCCATAAACATGCATATTTAGATATCACTCATTCCATTCTTCATATTTCATTTTTTAGTCCCCAAATTCAAACTCCTATTTCGTTTTTAGTCCATCCGCCAAACGTTGTTCATACACCGTTAGTTTGTGAAATGTGATTTTTAAAGTCCCCATAAACTATGTTATTTAGTGATCAGTCTCTCTTTTCTTCATATTTCATTTTGTCCCCAGCTTCAAAATGTTTTTTTATTGGTTTTTGGACAAAATTTCTATATGGTTTTGTAAGTATTTTGATATTTGAAATTGTATACAAAATATTTGATGAAATTATTCTTGTTTGCTTAGAATTAAGTTATTTCATGTTATTCAACCCATTTAAATATGTGGATCCCACTGTCAAATCAAATCATGTCAAATCATTATTTACCATTTATAAGTAGTTATCCACAATTTATCCACGCATAATTAAATAACAAAAACTTTATTATTATCTTTTTTAACAAAAAATAATTAAAAATACAATAAAATAAAAAAATAATTATTCATTATCTATGCTAAAATAATCATAAACCTTTTCAGTGTCCGTCTAAATTTTTTCAAAAATAGAATTTAAAAAGAAGCTTTTAAATGAATCTTTGTTTTTCATTCTCCCATCCAAAACATACCCAATGCATAAACATCATCCAAAGATCAAAAGCAAAAGATACTGAAAGTGGTGAGGAAGACCCAAAACAGAAAAAGGTCTCTTCTCTGTGCCGTTACTTCAAAAGGTGAGCGTTTGTAGAGATTCGAATAACTTCTTTGTTTGATTGCGTGTGGCGTTTATAGAGATAGATAGAGGTGTCAATTAATTCCACAACATCGATTGATTTGAGGGAAAACCATACCTTTCTTGGGCGAGATTTTTTCATCCGAAGAACCACAGAGAAACTCCCAAGTTGGGCAATCTGTGGCGATGGGAAAGCGTTTTGGAATCTTGGGTTTCTGTTTCTGTTTATCTTTCGAACCCCCACCTCTGTATTGTGGTATCCCTATCGAAGAAGAAAGGTCGCCCATTAAACCACGAATTCAGAGACGGTTCATCTACTCCGATACAGACCCATGGAGACCATCCGATGCTTCTTCTTCTTCGCATTTCTTGTCTTGTTCTTGCAAGGTACACACTTAAAGATCCTATTTTTTCAGCTTTTCTTTACTTTTTTTCTGCATTTGGTGTTGATTGTTATGATTTGAATCGTGGGTTGTTCCTTGAATCAAGAAAAACGTGTTCAAATTTGTGTTTTACGGGGGTTTATGGCATGGGTTCTCTTCAATTTCCAATCTTGTTTGTGGGATTTTAGAATCTGAATACATGATTGTATGAATTCGTTTTATGTTGTATGAAAAACTAACATGTCGGTTTGCAAAATTGAAGACTTTGAGTAGTTCAATATAACAGTTCCTTTTTTATGATCTTGGGTTTTCAGAATTAGCATGTGTGTGTGTTAGGGGTGCAATTTGATTGGTTTGATTCAGTTTTTTGCAAACCTATATTGAACTAAACTATATTCACATGTAATCGGATAATGAACTGAAAACCTAAAACCAAACTGAACTGATTTTTGTTTGATTAACTTGAACTAAACCGAACCGAATCGAGCTGTTATAAATATATAGTGAAATGATAATATGCGGTTTATGGTCTGTGCAAACCACGTATATACATCACTTATTGAGGTATATGCGTTGATAAAGAATGCACATTATAAAGAATGCACATTATCTAATGACGTATATGCTTCATGAGTTCACATGCTTTCCTTATCGATACATGTATCTCGATAAGTGATGTATATACGCGATTTGCACGGACCATACGAACCGCAGCATATCACTACATATATATACATATACATACCCAATTTTTTTTTCTTCTTACCAATTTGGGTTGGTTGGGTTTTTTGGAGGGTTGGTTTACAACTTTACATAAATATCAAAATATTAGGATTGATTGTATATATCAGTATATTCATTTTTTTTATTAATGGTATAACATTAATACAGTTTAGGGTTATTAATTTTTTAATCCATACCCAAACCAAATCATAAACTATTGACCCAATCCCGAAAAAAATCGATTTGGATCAGTTTGGATTCGGTTTAGCCAACCAAAGTTGCACCACTAGTGACCTGATCGAATTTTGGTTTCGAAAGGGTCTTTCTTCCTGAATGCACCTTGTATCGGAAGATTTTCATATTATTAGTTCATACTGATGGGATTGGGATCTCATATGTACGTACTTAAGTACTGATTAGATTTCCATAACAGTTGTGGAAGGTTTTTACAATCTTTGATGGACTAGTGTTATACAAGTATGTACTCATGGAATTCCTATTTTGAAAAAATTCCCCTAATATCCCTCACTTTATATTTCTTGTTTGGCTTTTGTTTTTGAAGTTCAAAATAAAAAATTAGTTTACAAATTTACATTGGGTTGGATGCACCTGTTATAGAATCCTCTTCTATAATGGGTGCATCGAGTTTTTTTCTTGCTTTGTTTGTACTCCCATTTGGCTTTTTCTCTCTTATTAATACGAGGGCACTGGCTTACCATTTTCCTTCAAAAGAAAAAAAAAACTGAAAACCTTAGAGCAAACTTGCGTTTATTGATAGATTCTTCTTGTTGATGAATGAGTATATGCATGTGCATGTGTTACTATGCAGGTCATGTCTCGGTCCATGCATTCACAGGAACATATGGAGTAAACTATGGCAGGGTCGCCGATAATCTTCCAGCCCCAGAGAGTGTTGTGACCCTCCTAAAAGCAGCAAAGATAAAGAATATAAGGATATACGATGCAGACCACAGCGTTCTCAACGCTTTCAAAGGATCAGGTCTCGAGTTGGTGGTGATGATTCCCAACGAATTATTGACAGATATGAGTGTGAATGAAGACTCGGCAATGAATTGGGTGAAGCAGAATGTTCAGCCATTTTTGCCTGGAACCGACATCCGGGGTATCGCTGTGGGAAATGAAATCTTGGGTCAGGGAAATCAAGAGCTCGCTGAGGTTCTGTTAGGCGCTGTCACAAATGTCTATTCTGCGCTCGATAGGCTTCAGTTGTCTGATCGCATTCAAGTCTCTACACCCCATTCAGAGGGCGTGTTTCAGAATTCTTTCCCTCCATCCTCGTGTACATTCAAAGATGATGTTATGCAATACATGAAACCACTTCTCCAGTTGTTCTCTGAGAAGGGCTCACCGTTCTTTCTCAACGCCTATCCTTTCTTGGCTTACAAAAGCGATTCTAAGAATATCAATCTTAATTACGCCCTTTTCTTGAAAAACCCGGGAATCTATGATTCCAAGACGAATCTGCACTACGACAACATGTTCGATGCTCAGGTCGATGCAGGATATGCGGCTTTGGAGGCTGCTGGATTTGGGAAGATGGAGGTCATTGTTGCGGAAACGGGTGGGCGTCTAATGGGGACGCTGATGAGGCGGGAGCAAGCGTGAAGAATGCAAGGACTTACAATTACAATCTTCGAAAAAAGCTTTTGAAGAAGAAGGGGACCCCACGCAGGCCAAAAATCGCGGTTAAAGCTTATGTCTTTGCCTTGTTCAATGAGGATTTGAAGCCTGGACCAACTTCTGAGAGGAACTTTGGGCTGTTCAAGGCCGATGGGAGCATTGCTTATAATATGGGATTTACTGGGCTGAGGCCTTCATCTGCATCTCGGATGGTATGAAATCCTTAACATCTGTTATTACTCTTCTTTTTTAAATCTTTTCTTTCCCTCTTTTTAATAATGCGATATGGAGCTGATCTAATTGGAAAGTAAAGCATTAGATTGCGGTACTATCCAAATTTTGTGTTAGATGAAAAGATATCTAGAACTATTTCATTATATCTTCCGTTTATAAGTTCATAAATTCATAAATTTGTTGATCAATTATCCTTTGGAAGGAAATCTTTAGCTCATGAATTGTGCTTTAAATTTCTTGACCTGTCATATGATATTAATAGTTGAAGTTTGCTCACAAGTTCTCCTTTTCTTCGATTCTTTTTACAAAACTTGATTAGAAATGCAAATCACCTTTGAAAATCCCACCTTTCATTTGATATATGAGTTCAAATGCAAATATCTGTCATGTGGTTGGTACTTTACCTTTTGTTACAACGACCTTAGACGCTCGTTGACCTTAATGTAGAAGTGAAACATGTTTGTTTTCTTATATGTGGCTTCATTTTGATGAGTTGTTCTTGATTGATGAGTACTCTCCTTATAAATAGGATTTTGAGGTCACCATAGATAGGCAGGCAGTCTACTGTTTTTTTCTATCTATGCCAACAACTATGCATTGAAAGATTGCATTGTAGTTGATGGATTTTTCTGATGTATGATATAAATTCAATTTTATGTCAGACCTTGGTATATGTTAAGAGGATGCATATCTCCCTTAACTCTTCAAAAGCCATGTTGTTCATCTATTGTCTGACTATTATGTTACAAAATCATCACTTTCCGGAATTGATTTCTTGATTCATTATCCCCACATTATGGACCGCAATCTGATGAATACTAAATGGATTTCATTGTGGGATGCTACAGGATATTCGAGCTCCCTACTCTATGGTTCTTGCTGCATGTGCTGCAATTCTGCTTCTGCTGTGATAAACTCTGTAGGAGATTCAGAAGATAAAGATTCGAAGTTCCAGTTCTTGGCTTCAGAGAGCACGAAATCGCAATGTTCTTCATCAGTTGTTCATGTGTTGTGACATTGCTGCCCCCTATCATTGATCGATTCTTGTAACCGGAGAAACGGTTTCTTTTATTATTTCATTATTGGAAATGTTGAATATTTTACTTCAATGATGAACTCTTCTAATGCAGCAGTCATTATTTTCATACACAGTTCTCAGAAAGAGAAGAAATCCCAAAATTATTGATGAAAAAAATGAATATGCCCGACTACAGATCTCTTCACGGTTAAACCAGCTCGATTAGGAAACTAATTAAGTTAAATACCTAAAACTACTAAAAATTGAAAAGAATTATAATGACATTAATGTCCACTACTATGAGATGTTAAAAGACAGAATTTGTGAATCAATTTGAATTTTTTATCAAAGTAATTATTATTTGAAAATTTACTATAAAAGATAAATTTGTTTATTTAAAAGTCTTAATGAAGAAAATTTGATCAAAATCAATATTCCAGCATGTCAAATTTTGTTAGATTCTGATATCACTGTCATTTATTTCAATTAAGTAGACAATGAAGATTGACAAGTACCGATGAAATTCAATATTGATTGGGTCTAATATAGTCCAATCGTTTTATGAATGTTAACAGTCACTCATTATGCATAATAGAATATTACAAACTCCTACTGATGTAGGACAGATTTAAAAAGAAATTATTGCAGAATATTTGATTTCAAATCTGTTAACAAAATAAATTTTTATGAGATTTTATTTAGGAATTTAGGATTTTTAGGATCTTATATTTTATTTTATTAGATTTTAATAATATCATTGTAATTGTGTCTTTACTATTTTTAGTAGAGTCATAATTCACATTAAGAATATTTATTTGATGTTTGTGGCCTATATAATGAGTATCACCATATTTTGTAATAGACAACTTTTGATCAATTAATAAAGGGTTTTGTTAACGATTAGGGAACTCGTTAAGCCACATTAATTGCTCACTTTTTAGACAAACTAACAAATTAATTATGATATGGTTAAAAAAAATACCAACAACATCCATAATAAATTTACTATCATTTTTTCTTCTTCCCTCCCATACCCTATTTTTTCCCTCCAATATTTTTTTTCTTCCCTTCCATACCCTATTTACCCATAAAAATTATATAAAATATTGATTTTATATAAAAAAAAATTGTTCAATTGTTTAGTATACATCCTTATGTTTTTTTTTATATAAATAGGACATTTTTCTGAAAATATCTTATTTATACTTGTAATATTTTTTTATTTTTAAACATTATGTAAGTGAGAAAAATTGGGTGTATGAGGGAAGAAGAAAAAAATTTGATGAATTTATTAGGGGTGTTGTTGGTATTTTAAAAAATCTTTCATTTTTTTTAATCATATCATAATTAATTTGTTAGGTTGTCTAAAAAGTGAGTAATTAATATGGCTTAACCAGTGCCCTGAGGGCACTTGTTAACAAAACCCATTAATAAAATATCTCCTTTTTGGGTTTTCTTCTTTGTGGATTCAAGGAGTCCTTGTGGACTCAAGGAACTTATGAGATCTCAACGCTGATTGAATCTTTTTATTCGTTTCACGCTGAGTTACCTACCCTTCAAACAATTTTATTTTCAAAATCTAACATTTCTGATTTCTGATATCATATATACTTATTTAAGTTTGGTTACCAACCAGTTTTAGATGAATGACATATGTATTGAAATGGATGGTCTAAACACCTTCCATACACCTTCCATTCCCAATGGTCAATATGGAATGTAAAGATTACAAAATTAAAATTCTTGTTGACACTTTTTTTTTCTTCACATCTAATCTTTCTAAGTGGCCGGCTAACGACCGTGACCCTCCCATATACGGTGATGATATAAAAGAAAGACTTCCACAACATTTTTTATATATCAAAGTTTGGTTGTTGATGATGTAATTTAAGGATTTTTTATATTTAAGTTCTTATAAGCCATAAGATTTAGTGATTGATCATTTATTTCTTCATATTTTGGTTTTAGTCTCCAGATTTAATGGATATGTTCCTTTTAAGTCCATTGGAGAAACCTATCCCTAAATTATTTGATTTTATTTTTTGTCTCTGGGAGGGACTCAAAATGAACATATCTTTTAAATCTAGGATCTAAAACCAAAATATGAAAAAGTAAGGGAACGATCACTAAATCATATAGTTTATGGGAACTTAAAAATAAAAAACCCGCATTATTTGAAAAGAAAATGTTACCTCAAATCATCAAACCTTAAACCTTTAGACTTACACCTGCATTTATATATGAGAATTCTTTATTTAATGTATAAATATGGCTACAACTTCAACTTGATTTTTACATAGGCTGTGTTGTAAAAATCGGATTCTGGTTGACAATTAGAAATCGGATTGGGTTCGGGTTTGCATTTTAAATAATCCGACCTAACTTGAACCCGTAGTAAACACTCATATGATATTTCAAATGGGCCATGGGCCATTGATACTTAATTCTTTAGACTAAATCTATACATTTGAATCACAATATAATTTTTTGTTGACTTAGATTGTTTCAATGAGTCATTGAAATTATGAAATAAATCTGTATTTTTTTGTTAAAAAATATCCTTGAAAATTGGGTTTTAGGGTTGATTCAGATTACCACATGTAGGATTCAGATTAGAGTCGTCGAGTTAAAATTCGGTCAGATTTAAATTCAACTCTTTAAACTTCAAATATATATTACCTCTAAACAAATAAATGTATATTACTCGGAAACTGATTTTAAAGACTGAATATATAACAGTGCAAACAATTGACTGAACCATCACTTTTAAACTGAAGTCAAATCCCAAAGTAAATAGTCTGCTGAGTTTGAACATTGAACAGATGTTAACTTCCGAAGAGGACAAAGTCATTGTGACTTTCATTTATTTTATCAAAATTATTTGTTTGCATTGCTTCTGGAATCCCCCCACATTTTCTCACCTTGGTGGGTTTCTCTGTGTTCACACGTTCATGACCTTTCTACTGTTGAATATCATTTGAAATTGATATTATATATTTGAAGAGGCATAGCAATTTTTTTTTAATAGGAAAGTTTATGCGCGATGCAAAACTGATTCAGATCTGCGCCAAAAACTTTCTCAAAAAAACAAAAAGAAAAAGAAAAGACTACTAAGTCCTTAACAACCAGACCAGAGGATTATAGTAATTAGTCTAGAAGACTAAACCATTTCTTCTCCACTATTTGTAAAGGGAACCCTACCACCACGCTAAGCGTGCATGGACTATTTTAAGAGGCATGTTGACATTTGACAGGTTCTCGATGAATCCTACAAGCTCCTACAAAATTAATTAATCATAAAAAAAGTTTTAAAGTTTTAATGGATTGCAAAATCTCTCGTTAATTTTTGTAAGTCGGCTAATACTCTCCTTCTCTGTAAATGAGGTCAGAGGATTAGGAAGACACTAAATTTTCTTTTTTAAAAATTCTTTTCAAATATGATGGGTTGGGACGGGTCAATCCCAATCTCAAACCTATTAACAAAATGGCAAGTTTGATTATTCCGTTCCAAACCCGTTCTAATGTGTTTTTAAAAATTAAAAACATTTCCCATCCCATCCCATTTAGAAGGAAACTTGTTTAAGAATCTCAATTTTCAAATATTTTTTAATTTTTATTAGCTTATAAACTAAATAATTATCTGTATTCATTATGTTATATAATATTACTCAGTACATGTTTAAATATAATATCAATATGATATGTTGATTTTTTTATGTATTATATTAATTTCAAAGTATATAAGTGATTTACACGGAGTAAATGAGACTGAACGAGTTTTTCACTTGAATTTCAAACCCGTCCCGTTTCTTCATTAGGTTGGGATGTGTTGGAATGGGTCGGGTTCGGGTGAAATTTGGGGTACCAAATCCGTCATATTAGAAATAGGTAGAGACAAATTTCTCATTAATTTCATCCCACTATTATCCCCTAGACGAATAGACCACTATTAATAATACTAAAAAAAGAGAGTCAAACACAAGCCTAAGGTTGCATTTGATTGCACAATTGCAAAACTGATTTTATGTAAAAATTGTGTTTAAAATTAATTTTATATCTTTATGCTTCTCTATAGCTTCTAGAAAACTCACGTTTTTTGCACTTTTTTTTACAGAAATATGTTCGTAGCTTTTGGCCCCATTTTTTTATGTTTGAAAACGGGTTTGAGAAAAACCGCTTCTCATAAATCTAAAAATTGCCAAACTCGTTTCCAAACGAGACTTAAAATAACGTGATCAGAGATAGGTGTGCAATTTGATCGGTTTGATTTGGTTTTTTGCAAACCCGTGTTGAACCAAATTATAATCACAAACTGAATTAAACCGAAAACCGAACAGACCTTTGTTTGGTTAACCCAAACTAAACTGAACCGAACCTTGTTTGGTTAACCCGAACTAAATCAAACCGAATCGAACTGTTAAAGATAAACATATATATACCCATTTTTTTTCTTAATTAGTGTATTCATTTTTCATGAATATTAATGATATAAAAATAATATAGTTTTTAATGTAAAAAGAAACGATATAAATGAATATTGATTATAAATAATCATGTGTTTAAATTTTATAAAATTCAGTTCGGTTAATTCGATTTTCTTAAAGTAAAACAAAACTCAAACTAAAGTTGATCCATTTATTAACTTTTCAATTTATATCCAAATCAAACAAAAAAAATCTATTGACTTAAACTAAAAAAAAAAGCCAATTTGGATCGATTCTGATTAGGTTAGACCGAGCATAGTTAGAAACAGTGTTTTTTTATTTATAGATTTGAATTAATCTTGTGACCCCGCAACGTGGGACAATAATATATTGGACTGGTCAATTCAACGAATTACTCTCCATGAAGCATTTATAACGAATAACATGGAAAATATTAAAAAATTTAAAGAAGGTTTAAATAATCAAGAAACATATTAAATGAAAAAAAAATCTCATGAAACAAATCAAGAATGATTCGGTGACTGATTTTTTTTTTTATATAAAAAAACAACCGGCAGCTAATAAAAAACACGTTAAGTGTGAAAGTTGGTTTATAGAATGAATCAATGGAGACTCAGTCGAGGGAAATTAAAATAGGATTAAAGACATCTGCGCCCCTATAAACATGAGTAAAAAGTGAACAGACGTATGAGTGCTTGAAACTTAATAGAATACCCATAGACTATTTTATTACATATAATTGTGTAGATGTTACAGTCCATATAAACAATCATAAAAATAAATTAATCCATATAAAAGATAAAAAAACGTCTTTAAAATACTTTTACATTTTATTGTGTAGACATTATAGTCTTTACATATAAAATTACCCTTGCGGGCATGGGTATTGTGGTGGAGGATTGGTGATGGACGAGCTAAGAAAAAAAAATTCCACTCTTGTTAAGGGGGTGAGAGAGGCATTGTTTGGAGGGGTTGAAAAATCAGAGTAAGTTAAGTTTGTGTTAAATTTTGTTAACCACATGAATGTATATGTTTGAGATTACCCGTATTTGTATTTGTATGGATGTAGATGATTTAACTCAAGTGAGAGCAAAAAATAGCATGATTTAAAATAGCATTATTTAAAATAGCGTGCTTTAATTTAATGATTAGTCAAATATGTTTGGAGTCCCACAAAATCCGGACTCACCGGTTTCGGTCGAAACTTCAAAATCATGACTCGGTTTAGAAACGACACGTGGCAGTGTCCCATACGTCGATCAACCAAATCGGTGTGACATATCGCACTATATAAGTGCAAGGCCTCTCGACATATAATCTACACACAATTTTATTGTTCCTTCTCTCTCTCCTCTCTTTCTTTTGTGTTTGAGATTTTGAGGTGTAGAAGCAGCTCTCTAGAGAGAGATTGAGATGGCAAAGGCAGTGATTTGGTCTGTTGTTGTGGTGGTGTTGATGGCCTCCATCGCCTCGGTGTTCGCGGCGACTACACACGATGTCGGTGGGAGCACCGGATGGATGATCCCGTCGGACTCGACAACCTACACCAACTGGGCTGCCGGTCAGACTTTCAGAGTTGGAGATTCCCTTCGTAAGCATCCAGTGTCTCTCTCTCATAAACATAATCACATAGTATTCTAAATTTTTCATAATGTTCTTAAGAGATTCCAAATTTTAAAGTCGGATATCTATTTTAGTTGAATGATTTATCACATCGTTTATAATTTAATAAATTAATTCTATTTTTTATGACCTTCACATCTAACATAATTTTTTTTACGTGAAAAGACATTTAAAAAATAATTTTATTATTCATGTAGTACTTCAAAATAGTTTAGACAATTTATAGAGATTCTATTTTTGCATATATCATGCTCAATTAAAACTTTAAAACTTGTTTTTAATATCACAATTTTCATTAGTCAAAATCTAATAAAAGTAATTACCCTTTTTATTTACGAAAATCTATTTTCAAATTTTTTTTTAGAACTAATTTTCAAACTCATATTCAAACAGGCTTCACATTCCCAACGGGATCTCACAACGTGATGGAGGTATCGAAGTCCGACTACGATTCCTGCACCACCACCGCCCCCATCGGCGGCACCAAGGCCACTAGTCCGGCGATCCTGAGCCTCTCCACCGCCGGCATGCACTACTACATATGTGGATTCCCCCAACACTGCTCCTCCGGCCAGAAGCTCTCCATAAACGTCCTCTCCTCCACCTCCTCCAGCGTTCAGTCACCGCCGCCTTCCACGACGCCGGCGTCCGGCGGGCCCACCTCCCCCTCTCCTCCTTCGACCGGCGGCGGACCGAACTCGGCTTCGTCTCCTCTTCATGGGTTTGGAGTGATGGCTCTCTCATCGGTCGTATTGGTTGTTGCAGGACATCTCTTGTTCTAGGCGCATATATATTAGATCTTCTTGTTGTTTGAGTGACTTTGATTTGGGTGGCTTTTAGATTTACAGCTTTACATAGTGGGATTATTTTTTTCTAGCTGGTGTATTGGGATTTTATTTTATTTTTAATTATGTGGTGATGATGATATAGAAATCATTCTTGGTTTTGAGATTTATTTCTTTATATCTTTTGTGTTGTTTTTGAATAATAATTTAACCAGCCCTATTGTTATTTATAAAGGTTCATCTAGATCATAACTAATAATATGATACGACAGAAGTTCTTCACTGAAATTGTACTTCCAATTTAGCTATGAAATCGCGGTATTATATCTAACTTTTTTTAAAATAAAAAAAGTCACGTATTTCATCTGAAAAGGTATGTTACAAAATTTTTTAAAAAATTGACAACGTAGAGACACGGTAGCTTCTTATTCTTAGTTTCAATCTTGGTGGATCATATGAAAACAAAAGAGGACAACAGAATAATAGATTTACAGTGTTCATCGATCAAATTTGTTTACAAGAAATTGATTAACGTTATCAATGATTGAAATACAGAAACTCTATTTAGTATTTTCTTTTTCTCAATGAATCTTAAATCATGATTTCTCCTAAACTTATAAAGTAACATCTTTTGATCTTTACAGAGACAAGACTAAAAATATATAAAGATACAAAAGGTCAAACAATCCTTAATTATAATAATTCTGATAGACATGCATGAACTCGAGCCCTTCGAGTCAGGAATGAGGTTGTGAGATATGGGCATCAAGCCCTGTACTTTTAGAACCCAAGATGTGTTCTAACATATATGGTTGACTTGTCCTTGAGAATATTAGATAAAATTGGAACGATACAAAAGAAGAAAAAATTAACATGGCCCATGCTTAGAGATGACACGCACAAATCAAGAAATGTCCAAATTTTTTATCTTCAAAACATATATGGTTGTCTATCAATCTAAAATTAATGACATATAAACATATGTAATATATATGGGCATCAGAGCAATAAAATGGGCCACCTGTACTTCTAGAATATATATACATATGAGCGCCGATACACGCAGTCTTTTTTGCAGTTCATTTTGTAATCCCATAGGCTATGATAACATAGTATATACTGCAATATCATAGTATATGAGTTCTATCATAGTATATGATCCAATTTTTTTTCTTCATTTTTTCACTATGAAAAAAATATATTAATATAATTTAGTATATACTTCATTTCATATAACAACATACACTTCAAATGATGAGTGTATGATTTAAAAAAAAAAATTAAATAGACTACAATTGGGACTGTAATTGGGGCCATGTGTATTTTTTTCATATACGTATTATATATCAAAGCAATAAAATGGGCCACCTGGAGATGTGAATTGGCTCGACCTTGATATAAAAAATATAACAAGTTTGGATCCATAATTAATTAAAGGAAAGAAATGCTGTCTAGGAGTAGTGCTTTGACCATAAGTTGTATTCACAAGTGTCATTCAATGCACACCTAAATGGATGAATGGAATAAATGAATGTGGTGTAAGCGTTGACTCCACAAAATTATTAAAACATGAGCACACGTATAGATGCATTAATTTTAAATTAAAAATTTATGAATATTATTTCTAGTAGAAAATATATATTATATCACTCTAACATCAGCATAATGTATGTTTCTCGTTCCTTGTAACATCCTGCTCAACTTTTATTGGAGAGAAGGAAGAAAAATGTGTCAAGGTTGATTTAGGTCATCTTTAACCCAACTTTGGTGTTGCTGATCCTAAAAAGTGGCTTTTAAAAGCCAGTTAAGTAAACCACCCTGATGTGATTTTATTGGGATATAGAATTTGGGTTGGATGTTGATGCAAACCCTCTGACACTCTTGTAAAGGAGTGCATGCGCGCATGTATGAGAGGGACACGTAGAAAATACAGTCCCACAAATCATAAGAAAAAAAATGTGACATGTGATAAGTAAAAAGAGTTTTACGTGTTTCGATAAAATATTACTTAAGTTTAGTAAAAAAATTTGCCCTTTTTTTGGGATTACGGAAGCAGCTGTGTGATTGGACTATAAATTAAACCTGATTTAATTTACTCTAAAAACTCAGGGTTTGTCACGCAAGCGGAGGCAGTCACGAAGCCACCTTGGGACTAAGGGGCATGGGACCCCCATAGTTTTTTTTTTTCGGGCGCTGTTATACCCAGATCCATTTCCAATCCTAATTACAGTCATATATGTGTCGATAGATTTCTATCGACGCATATGCTCATGTTAACAAGGCATATGTTTTGAAAGAATTTTTTTATATTTTCTATAAATGCATCCATTCAATTCATTGAAGTATATGCTTCAATTTTTATAAAAATATGTAACTCATTAGATGAAGTATACTATTTTTAAAAAAATAAAAATACATGCAGACTGGAATTGAAGTTGAAAATGAGACTGGATATAACATTATCTCTTTTTTTTTCTAATATCTTTTATTAGGATCCATAGCCCATCAACCCACCATTCAAACAGCAGCAACAACAATAACAACAACAACAACCCACCGTCACCCAGAAATGAAAATAAATAATGAAATAAAAAAGAAAATAAAACCACCTATGATCCATGTGGATGGATCCACAGTTGTGGTCACCGGTCACCCCTTTTTTAATTAACCTTTTTGCCTCCTTTTTCACCGACCTTCAATATTCTTTCAATATCCGTGACGCGTAGATAGCTATGGAGGCATAGACTCCACTCCTCAGCGTTCGGACTAGATATCTCAACTATTTTTAATATCAATCTCTAAAAAAAATCTTTAATTTTTATTTTTTGTTTCATTAACCGTCCCATAATATTTTAGAATTATTCAGTGATATTTTTTCATTTTATACCTATTTATTATTAATCTATGTTATTGAAATTTAAAAAATATATTAATATCAATTTAGAAAATATTTACACAAGTCATATTAGGCCCCCTCTATAAAAATCCTAGCTCCGTCATTGAACGGAGATAGCCTACCCAACTCGACCAAAATGTCACCTATGAGAGGTCCCTCTACTATTAAAAAAAAGACAGATCCCACTCCTCGGCATTCGGTTCAGGGCATCTTGAAAAAAATAAATTTTTGAATTTTTTTTATCTCAACTATTTTTAATATCAATCCCCATCTCTAAAAAAATCACTAATTTTTATTTTTTTATTTCACTAACTGTCTAACAATCTTTTAGAATTATTCAGTGATATTTTTTATATGAATGTCATTCTTTCATTTCATACCTATCTATTATTAATCAATGCTTTTGAAATTAAAAAAAATATAATGATATCAATTTAAAAAATATTTACACAAGTCACATTAAGTCCCCTTTATAAAAATCCTAGCTCTGTCACTTAACGGAGATAGCCTACCCAACTTGGTCAAAAAGTCAACTACGGGAGGTCCCTCCACTACTAAAAAAAAAAAAAAAGCCTCCACACATTGTACAAGAGTTACAAAACTATCATAATTACACGCAACCATACAGTTAGCTTGACCCACATTTCTAATTACACATAACAAACAACAATTCAATCATAAAAACAAATTTTTAGTTGTAGTTCTTCCAAATATATCTAGAAATTGTAATATGTAATATAAACCCAACATTACAAGCTTCTCAATGTGCCCTGACCATAAAGAGCGCAGAACCAATATTGGAGGAGCAACGAATAATGTGTCCAACACAAGGAAATTTTAAATATTATTATAATTAATCATTGACTATAATTCACATCATTTTTACTAAAGTTTGGCATACGATGATGTAATTTAACCGTCCATGCTACGTGTAGTAGATATGTCGAAGACCATGATCGATGTAGGAATTAGGATTTTTTGTTTTTAATCTTTTTTTTTTTTTTTTTGCTTTTATACGAGCCACCTTATTTGAAAAATTCAAACATAGTTGTAACACTGACAATTGACTGAATCACTATAAAAAAAAGAAGAAGACTGAATCACTATTAAAATTAGGTCAAAATCCAAGTAAATAGTCGTCAGAGTTTGGACACTAAACTGATGGAACCTTCTTTAGAAGACAAAGTCATTTGTGTCTTTATTCTCTTTTTTTAAATTTTTATTTATTCACTCTGTTAATCTTTTTTCATTAATCCCCCAACGTTTTCTCACCTTGGTGACTCTCTTTGTATTCACACATCCATTCAGTTCATACTTCATATTTACTTTACAGACACAGTGAACACCAAAAATATCATTATTATTTTTCATTTATTTTAGTTGTCTTGGTGAACCCGACAAGATCCCACATTGCATAAATTCAATTAATCATGAAAAATACCCTAAACAAATATCATAATTAATGAACTAAAAAAATATATTCCCCATAAATATCAAAGAAATCTTTAATGAAATCGTGATAACAACATTTATCTTTCTTTAAAAAAAAATAAAAAAATGAGTTACAAGGAAGGTTTATATAATAAAGGAAATCTAATAAATTATGATTGTGTGATTGAAAAAAAAAAGGTAACTACAATTCTCATTAAAAAAATTGATTTGTGTGAATGGAATTAATCAACGAAGGCTTAATCAATGGGGACGTATTAAAATAAAGTAAATAAGAACATAAAAAAAGTAAAAAATATTGACTCCCACAAAAGCGAGACTCGGTTTCGAAAGGACACGTGGCCGTGTCCCATACGTCGATGAACCTATTTTAACACTATGTCGGTGTCACATATTGCACTATATAAGTGCAAGGCCTCTCCGCATATATTCGACATCAATTTTAACTCTATCTTCTCTCTTTCTATTGTGTTTGAGATCTTGAGTTGTAGAAGCAGTTATTTAGAGAAAGAAAGAAAGAGATTGAGATGGCAAAGGCAATGGTTTGGTCTGTTGTTGTGGTGGTGTTGATGGCCTCCGCCGCCTCGGTGTCAGCGGCAACGACGCACGATGTCGGAGGGAGCACCGGATGGACGATACCCTCAGACTCGAAGACCTACACAAACTGGGCTACTGGTCAGAGTTTCAGAGTTGGAGATTCCCTTCGTGAGCATTTCATCTTTATATCTCTCTTTCTATATATATAACATAGCATTGATTTACATGATCAATTGTACATTTATTCTCAAATATCTTAATCCAGTGATTCACTAAATATCATTCCTTTTATTTTATTAACATAAATTTTTATATTATTTTAATTTACATGGCATGTTATTTGATCCTTGTTGTCATCAATTTTTTCGTGGATCATTTTCTTTGAGAGAAACTGTAATATCTTTTGAATGTGTGGTTGTGATGAAAAAAATAAATAAATAAATATGCGTATGTAAAAAGATTAACTTTTGACCGATGGTGCTACACACTATCTTCTTCATAACCTTGTGTTCATATATGTATGCACTCATTAAATTAAATATGTTATCTTTAGATGTAATCTGTTTTTTCTAAATTAAATCACATGAAAATTGTATATATAACAATTTTATTGTTTTTAAATATAATAGGTTTCACATTCCCAACGGGATCCCACAACGTGATGGAGGTGTCGAAGTCTGACTACGACTCATGCACCACCACCGCCCCCATCGGCGGCACCAAGACTACCGGTCCGACGACCCTGAGCCTCTCCACCGCCGGCATGCACTACTACATATGTGGATTCCCCCAACACTGCTCCGCCGGTCAGAAGCTCTCCATCAACGTCCTCTCCTCCACCTCCTCCAAAGTTCCATCACCGCCGCCTTCCACGACGGTGGCCGGGGGACCCACCTCCGCCCCTCCTCCTTCGACCGGCGGCGGACCAAACTCGGCTTCATCTCCTCTTCATGGGTTTGGAGTGGTGGCTCTCTCATCGGTTGTATTGGTTGTTGCGGGACATCTCTTGTTCTAGGCGCATATATATTAGATTTTTTGGTTGTTTGAGTGATTTCTATTTGGGTGGCTTTAGATTTACAGCTTTACATAATGGGGTTATTTTTTTCTAGCTGGTGTATTGGGATTTTTTTTTTAATATGTAGTGGTGAATGGTGATGATGATATAGAAATCATTCTTCTTGATCTTGGCTTTGAGATTTATTTCTTATATCTTTCATGGTATTTTTGAATGATGAATTAACCAACCTTATTTTTAATTCTATTTTTTATCCAAAAGATAACTAATCATATGTTACTTGGAAATGCATATTACAAAAAATTAGAAAAATGAATGAAGTTGTCCTTCTCGAACTCAAGGGATAATGAATCATTCTCTTGTAAAAGTAACCTCTCTTGTTCTGAGCAAAGAAAAAATAAATAAAAAATAAAGATATAAAAGATCAAATAATGTTTATGAAAATTCAGATTGAAGGCGTTGTCATCAAACCTAGTCATTTGATTTTTTGAGCTGAAAGATAGTCCATTTATAACTAGAAATTTGAGTTGTAATGATCCGAAATAATTAGGATGCAAAACTAAAAAAGCAAAAGAGGATCTTCACAAAAGATTGTGTGAAATGGGTATTAGGCTTTCTCCTGCTAGAATGCAAGATGTTCTAACATGCATAGGGTTGACTTTGAATCGAAGTTTAATAACATATTCACATGTAATATATATGTATTAACACATCAAAGTAATAACATGGCCCACCGTGTCCTCTCTCCATTTGGCCCTGGAGATGTGAATTTAATTTAGAGCCAGAATAAATTAAAGGAAATGCTATATAGGTGTGTTTTGACTAATTCGTATTCACAAGTGTCATTCGATGAATATTTCTAGTGGAAATATATACTATATCATTCTAATATTCAACATAAAATATGTTTCTCGTTCCTTAACATCGATGCTCAACTTTTATTGGGGAGAAGGAAATATTGTGTCAAGAGGTTGCTTTAGGTAATCTTTATCCCAACTTTGTCTAGTGTTGTTGCTTCTAAAAGTCAGTTTAAGTAAACCACCTTGATGTGATTTTATTGGTATATAGACTTTGAGTTCGATGTTGATGTAAACCCTCCAACACTCTTGTAAAGGAGTGCATGCGCACATGTATGAGAGCGACCTGTAGAAAAATACAGTCTCGCAAATCATACAAAAAAAAAACGTAACATACAATTAAGTAAAAAGATATTTACGTGATTCAACAAAATACTGCATCCATCTAGACAGAAGTTTTGACTGTTTTTATTATTTCGGATGCTATGTGGTTTAACTATAAACCTGATTCACATTCTCAAAACCCAAAGGTTATCACTCTATGGTACAAGAAAACCCAATTTTTTTCATAAAAGAATATACATAGCCTTGATAATTATGACAATGCCTCCACACATTGCACAAGAATTACAAAACTGTCATAATTACACACAAGAATATAGTTAGCTTGACCCACGTTGTATTTGTAGTAACAAAGAATAATTCAAACCATAGAAACTAGTTGATTTGTTGTAGTTCTTCCAAATATATCTAAAAAATGTAATATAGGATATAAACCCAACATTACAAGCTTTACAATGTGTCCTGACCAGTGACCATGAAGAGCACAACGAATATTGTTGGAGCGACGAACAATGCGTTTGTCACATGGAAATTCTGAATATTATCATAATTAATCATGGACTATATTTTTACTAAAGTTTGGCAGATGATGATGTAATTTAACTAATGTTGTAAAAAGTCGTTGGGTGTTAGTTTGACGGTGGAGGAGTGACTATAGTGATTAATTAGCTAGTTGGAATCAGGGGCGGATCCAGAACAGTATTTTAGGGTGGGCTACATAGCCTATATTAAATATTTATATGAAATTTTTTTTGTTCTTATATTTGATAGCTATATTAAATATTTATATGAAAAATTTTTGTTCTTATATTTGATGTAATTATTTATATATCAAATAATGTGATATTCAAAAGACATATATGTGAAGAAAAAAAATGAAATGTATTGTAAGAATAAAAATGAGATATAAACTCATCTTACATGGTATATTAACAAATTTTATAATTTAAATAACCAAATATGTCATCATAAAAATAGGAAGAGTTGCAAAAAAAAAAAAAGAAAAGTTGTTTTATGGATATAAATGTTTTTTTATTGTTCAATTGACATTAAATAAATTTTGAAGATAATATTTGAATTTTAAAATTTAGAATTGTTAAAATTTATAACACGATTGTAAAATTGATTTTGAGCAAAAACTGAGTTTAAATCTGATTTTGTAAGAAGTTATCTATCAACAACTTCTGAAAACCTCCGGTTTTGTGCACTATTTCACAAAAATATGTCTGCAACTTTTGGCCCCGTTTTTTTTTTTTTTTTGAAAATGAGTTTGGAAAAAACAGTTTCCTACAAACCCAAAAGCTGCTTAAACCTGTTTCTAAATGGGCCGGAGTTCGATTTGATTTGTTAGATTGAGATCCACTTTATTATGATACTATTTGATTTGTTATTAATTTATTAGGTTGATATCTAGCTTGTTAGGAATATATTTTATGTATAAAATATAATTTATTTAATATAAAATATAAATATCATAATTTATAACATCAAATAATTAAAAACAATACAAAATCTGGGCCGGGCTTCAGCCAACTCATACGTCCGCCTCTGGTTGGAATTAATTAGGATTATTAATTACTTATTAGAATAAAAAATATAATATATATACATATTATATAGGGAAAATGACTTAACAAGTCTTTCAAAAGTTAGAAATACCCAAATCAACCACTTTTTAAAATTATACCTAAAAAAGTCTAATTTTACCATTTTGGAAACACAAAAGACTAATTTACCCTTACGTGATTAGATCCTTAATACATTTTTTATCTCTTAACTTTGTTAAAATATTTCATCATCTTAATTTTATTAATATATTTCACACATTTTCATGTAGATCAATTTTTTTATTGTAAATTTTTTGTGATTAGGTGGATTTTGTGAAATATGTATCAATATAATTTGAGTTATGATGAACTCCATTAAATGTTGATGCTTTAAAAAAAATGGATATGTACTAATGATATCATAAAAATATGTAAATAGCCAAAAAATAAAAAATGTGAATAAAGATTTAGAATACTAAGATATCATCTGCTGCATTGTGGCACAACACAGATTTATATTACATATTATGATTATATACAATGAAAAGTGATAAACAATATCATATAAGTTATATATATAAGAAACACACAGTATAATATATAATAACAAAACCTGATTGATTTTTATAGAGATATTGTTGTTTTGTAAGAAAAATATGTTTTTAGTATGGAATAAAGATGGATATTATAGATTTAATTATATAAGGGTAGATTAGTATTTTGTGTTTCCAAAACTTTGAAATGAGACTTTTTTAGGTATAATTTTTAAAAATGACTGATTTGGATATTTCAAATTCTTAGGAGATTTTTTTGGTCATTTTTCCTGTTATATATACAATAATTTTAGACTACATATAATAATATAATTAATAATGTAAGCATAATATGAATAATATAATTTAAAAAGTAATTAATAAGTCAAACTATAGATTAATCAGAAAAGAAAAACGGCTAAGCGCTAAGGGTTGCCGTCTGTGTCCGCTTAAGGGATTAATAGGGAATTAAAAGGATGTTATATATGTCGAAGACCATGATGTAGGATTGTTATTTAATCATTATATTTTATCTTATTTTATTTTAACGCGCCACATTATTTGAAAAATTCAACCAGAGTCGTAACAGTGCAAAAATTGACTAAATCACTACCAACCAAAGAAAAAAAGATGAATCACTGTTAAAATTAGGTCAAAATCCAAGTAAAACTGATAGAACCTTCTTCAGAAGAAAAAGTCATTGTGTCTTTTTTTCTCTCTCTCTCTTTTTATATTTGTTCATTCTGTTGATCTTTTTTCATTAATCCCCCCACGTTTTCTCACCTTGGTGGCTCTCTTTGTATTCACACGTTCATGCAGTTCATACTTCTTATTTTTCTCTACAGACAGTGTTAAAAAAAAACATCATTCTTATTTTTCATTTATATTAGTTTTCTCAGTAAATATCCTACAGTGCATAAATTCAATTGATCATGAAAAATACCATAACAAATATAATAAACAATAAAATAAAAAAGGAAAAAATCCATATTACCCCCCTGTTTTTTCCCGAAGTTCATATAACTCTCATAAAACACATATATAAATTTAAATAACCCTCTGACTCTGAGTTAAATTTTCATTGATAGATGATGAATATTTTGTTTGGTTAACCCTAGTTGAAAACACTGTATACTTAAAATCCCTTATAATGCGTTAAAAATGTAAAAAATCATTTGTAAATGATGATTTTAATCATTCGGATATAATTTTATAATCAATTTAAATGGATAAAATAATCAATTATAGAAAGTTTTTGTATTTTTAACATATTGTAAGGAATTATTAATATACTGTGTTTTTTAGCCAAAATAAACCACAATGAAAATCAATATAATATTTTTCATCTATCAGAAGAATTTTAGCTCATGGGGTTATTTGAAATTATATAAATATTTTCCGAGTATTATTTGGACTTCAAAAAAAGATAAAAAGTCAATGGGTTATATATATATAGATTTCAAACAGTTTACAGCTGTGGTATTTAAATTTTTCCAAAAAAAATATATATTTGGTATTAAGAGTTGGTCTATTCTCCGCAGTCCACGGCTGAGTCATGAAACACAACAATACATTTCCCATGATTACATGGAAATGAGATAGAAGGAAGGTGTCTATAATAAAATAAATAAATGAATACATTATGATTATGTGATTGAAAAAAAAGGCAATGAAACATCTCATAAAAAATACAGCTGTGCAATGTTGATTTTGTGAACGAATCAACGAAGCCTTAATCAATGGGGACGTATAAAATAAAAGCATAAAAGGAAGTCAAAATATTAAGTCCCCATACGTATAAAATAAATGCATTCAAATGGGGACTCGGTTTCCAAAGGACACGTGGCCGATCCCCATACGTCGATCAACCTATATATTGCACTATATAAGTGCAAGGCCTCTCGACATATATTCGACACACAATTTAATTATCAGCTTCTCTCTCTCTCTTCTCTCTTTTTTTGGTGTTTGAGATCTTGAGTTGTAGAAGCAGTTCTTTAGAGAAAGTTTGAGAGATTGAGATGGCAAAGGCAGTGATTTGGTCTGTTGTTGTGGTGGTGTTGATGGCCTCCGCTGCCTCGGTGTCAGCTGCGACCACCCACGACGTCGGTGGGAGCACCGGATGGACCATCCCGTCGGACTCGAAGACCTACACAAACTGGGCTGCCGGTCAGAGTTTCACGGTTGGAGATTCCCTCCGTAAGTATCTCATCTTTATATATTTCATTTATTTTATTTCAACATAATCTTTTATATTATTTTAATTTACATGCTATTTTATTTGATCCTTGTTTTTATCAAATTTTTTTATGGAATATTTTTTTTGAGAGAATCTGTAATATCTTTTGAAAGTGTGGTTATGACAAAAATAAATAAATATATATAGATGCCTATGTAAGAAAATTAATTTTTAACGAGAGCGCGTGGTGTCACACACTCCACTCATATATGTATATACTCTTTAAGTTAAATATGTTATCTTTCAATTCATAGATACATAAAATTTTTGAATTATATATATATAATACACACACATATATCCTATTTTTATTTTTAGATGAAATATGTTTTTTCAATATTAAATCATGTGAAAATCCTATATATAACAATTCTATTGTTTTTAAATATCATAGGTTTCACATTCCCAACGGGATCCCACAATGTGATGGAGGTGTCGAAGTCTGACTACGACTCATGCACCACCACCGCCCCCATCGGCGGCACCAAGACCACCGGTCCGGCGACCCTGAGCCTCTCCACCGCCGGCATGCACTACTACATATGTGGATTCCCCCAACACTGCTCCGCCGGTCAGAAGCTCTCCATCAACGTACTCTCCTCCACCTCCTCCAAAGTTCCGTCACCACCGCCTTCCACGACGGTGGCCGGGGGACCCACCTCCGCCCCTCCTCCTTCGACCGGCGGCGGACCGAACTCGGCTTCTTCTACTCTTCATGGGTTTGGAGTGGTGGCTCTCTCATCGGTTGTATTGGTTGTTGTGGGACATCTCTTGTTCTAGAGGGGAATATGTGATGTGTGGATCTGTCACTAATAGTTTTTAAGAGTGTGACTTTGATGTGAGTGTCTTTAGATTACAGCATTTACTCAGAGTGGGTTTATTTTTAATTTAATTTGTGGCTGGTTTACTGGTTTTCTTTATAAGTCTTTGACAATGATATAGAAATCATTCTTCTTTATTTTAGATAATAAAGTTTAATTTGATATATTGTACCTTTCATTGTATCTTGTATATGTTTGTATGTTCACATGCCAGGGCATGTAGCCTAGCAACAATTTAAATGTGAATCTGTTCGATCTGAATGAATGGTAGAGCTTACTTTGACTTTCTATCTAGAATTCAATAGATTTATTTTAAAAGGTGTGGTTCAACTTTTCAGACTATGGGATTTAGTCAATTTTTTGAAAAACTTTATTGAAGAATTTGAAGAGAAAATTTTAGAAAATGGAATCGGCGCTTGGGGTCACAGCGAAACATGCCGGGAATGTTTGGTTTTTAATGCCAAGTTGCATAGAATTCAAAATGTATCCTTGAAATCAGATAGGCAGTATGTATAACTATACTATAAGTTGGTAGAATAAGTCATTTTCTGTTGAATTTCCAAATACTCATTGAAAAATGTTGAAAAGAATATGTTGTTGTTTAGTTAATCATGGATAAATTATAGATTAAATATGATAAGAAGTGACAAAAGATTTATAAGAATTGAAAAAATGATTTCAATGCGGGTCATCAGTTTTATAGGTCATAATAACAAATGAACTCACATTTGAATCCCTCTTATTCCAATAGAATTGAATGGGTAGAATAACATGATTCTAATAGAGGATTGGATTACCAATATCAATTTGTTTCTACCCCTATTATAGTTTAATTATACCGACTTATATCTTACAAATAAACTGATTTTTTGTATCATTTGCCCCTATACACCTTATTCCACATCTTCTTCTCTCTTTTTTTACCCAAATAGGGGAAATAGTTGGGTATTTCTTGAAATATGTAATTTTAAAATAAAAATATATGATTGCATGTAGGTTAATTATATAAAAGACTTCATGTAACAAGGCCTTTAATGATTTTTGTTATAAGTTTGATTTTTGTACATATCTATATCATTTGATTAGATATTTAATAAAGACACATAATTTTCTGTCTAGTCTGAATAAAATATGTTTGGTTTATATAAAATTTTGCTTGATACTTTTTATCAAATACAGTATAAAAAAATTCATTACAAGAGTAGGTTGGTGATGATTATAAAAAGTAATTATCCACCACCAAATAATTAAAGTTCTAGCTCCGCCATTGTATTAGTTTAATCAAAATTAGCATTTCAATAAGATTTGAGTATATTGTAAAAGAAATGGATTTTTTAAATGTGAAATATCAAGTGACATCAACTTATGTCCATGAAACAAATATACATACGAATGTAAATACATTATATTAATTTATATATCCTTATTTTTTTAGGTAAGTGGTGAGACTTAATTCTCATAATTAATATTTTTATCATCATGTATCCTTATTTGTTGTCAAAGGTGGACACATTTGGAAAATTAATTAAAAAAGGATACGGAACCAATGATTTAATATTCATTAGATGAACATCCGATAAAAAGACTTTTATTGTCATCTCTGAATTACATACCATCCAAAATAAGGACCAATTAAAGTCTTTTTTATTATTAAGGAACACGAGCACATTTATTCATGAAGAATTAAAAGTTACTCAAGAACTAATTAAATATTTAAGAATAATAAAGAAGGAAGAAAACCGAAATGATTGGGTCTTCACATTCCATGAAAGTCCCCATACACATTAAACACTATCAATCAATATATGATGTATATTTGACTGGCTTCAGCAAATTAATACCCGTTTAATTCTTTCCCATTTATACGGAGAGAGAGAGAGGAACCAAAAACAAATCTAATACATATAAAATATTAATAATAAAAAGATCTGCCAAGTAAAATAAATGATAAAATGTATTTGGACCTTAAATTTTTTTAAATCCGCATAAACACCCATTGAACTTCAAAAACATACATTTACACCATTTACCGTTAGATTTTCCGTTAAGATGGAAAAAAATATAGCTCTATCCTTTTAATTAAATAACTATTATGTTTTCACTTTTTAATAACTGTTATGTGAGTTAATTCTAAAAAAATATATATTCAGATGTATTTAAAAAATTAATCATTGTATTAATTAATATTCACAATAGATATCTAAAATTAATTCATTGACTCTTTTTTAAGATATTTAAAAAATTAATTGAAACGTAAAATAATAATTTTCAAGTATTTTTGTACCATCATAACAGAAAATCTATTTGTAGAGGTGTAAGTACATGTTTTTTTTTACTTTAAGGGGGGTGTTTCCGCATGTTTCAAAAAGTTCAGGGGGTCAAATGCATTTTACCTTAAAATAAACCCAGACGGTGTGAACCTTCGATCATGTTAATGAACGAATCAACGTTGACCAGTCAAACCGGCGAGGCAGAGTCCACACAACACAAGGACACATTCACTTCTGACACGTGACAGAATCGCACCGTCTGTCCTTCCAAGTTTGTACGCGTGTTGACCGATCAGATCGTGACACGTAGATTGATTCATGGGAAATTTTTAAAAATAACCCCCTGAAAAATTTTAATTTCACTTTTAGCTCTCCCCCAATTTTAATTGTAAAAACTAACCCTCGATCCGGTCAGCGCTGACTGGGTTTTTTATTTTTAGATTTTTTAGAGAGGCGTGCTATTTATAACACGCCTCTTTTATATTTTTTGCACAAAAATGATTTGAGTTCAAACCTAAATTGTAACATCTATGTCATTTTCATACATTGTGTAGGTTTGTTTATTGAAATTATTTGTATTATTTATTTACTTTTTTCATTTATAGCCCTAAATTTTTTTAACATTCAAACGGTCATAACTTTCAAACCGTAGATTAGAATCGCTATTATAATATGTCCACGCGTTCGTATCGACTAACCCTACAGAGAAGCGTGCTATATATAATACGCCTCCATGTTTACAAAGGAGATAACACGCCTCCCTAAAAATTCAAAACTAAAAAAACCCAGTCAGTGCTGACCTGACCGGGTCGAGGGCTAGTTTTAAAATTAAAATTAGGGGAGGGTTAAAAGTAAAATTAAAATTTTTCAAGGGGTTATTTATGAAAATTTCCCTTGATTCAATAATAAATTTACAAATGCAGGCATTACAAACCCGGTCGGTGGGACTCCTCACACTATTATATAAGTTACTCAAAGTCAACACAAATTTTGATCTCTCTCTTTACACATAAAATCTCTCTCTCTCTCTAAAAAACAACAAAGGTAGAGATGGCAAAGGCAGTGATTTGGTCTGTTGTTGTGGTGGTGTTGATGGCCTCTGCCGCCTCGGTGTCGTTGGGGACACACGTTGTCGGAGGGAGCACCGGATGGACCATCCCGTCGGACTCGAAGACCTACACAAACTGGGCGGCCGGCCAGACCTTCAGGGTCGGAGACTCCCTCCGTGAGTGTCCCTTCAACATCTAATACAACTGTATTTTTAATATTTTTTTGGTGGTTTTTGTTTTTTGAGTTTATGTGGTTTAGAATTTGGTGGTGGCTTATGGATCTTTTAAATCTTTTAACCGCATTATCGGTTCAATATATATATATATATATATATATATATATATATATATATATATATATATATATATATAAATGTTTCAAAATTTTTTTTTGTTTTTTTTAATTTAATAGATTGCAGGTTTGTTTTTTTAAGAGGTTCTTTGTTTTAATTTTTTTTTAAAATTGGTGCCCATGAATTTGATACCATGATCTCCTTTAGGGATGACAAAGTTTAATTTCTATAATGTCTTCCTTGAATACAAACGTGTGTGTGTGTGTGTGTGAACAATCTAATAATGAATTTTGATATTGGTGTCACAGGCTTCACATTCCCAACAGGATCACACAACGTATAGGTGTCGAAGTCCGACTCACTCCTGCACCACCACCGCCCCCTCGGCGGCACCAACACCGGTCCGGCGACCCTGCCTCTCCACCGCCGGCATCAACACATATGTGGATTCCCCCAACTGCTCCGCCGGTCAGAAGCTTCCATCAACGTCCTCTCTTCCATCTCAAAGTTCTCACCGCCACCTTCCACAACGGCGGCGGCCGGGGGACCTACCTCCGCCCCTCCTCCTTCGACCGGCAGCCGACCGAACTCGGCGTCGTCTCCTCTTCATGGGTTTGGAGTGGTTGCTCTCTCATCTGTGGTCTTGGGTGTAGCTGCTCTTCTTTTGTTGTAGGCGCATGTGTTAATTTGTTATCATTGGTGATGTTAGTTTTTTGTCATTAGTAGTGGTTCATCCAGTACGTTTAATTGTTTGATTAAAGATTTGTGTTTTGAGTGACTTATGTGATCATGCTTTATATATAGATGATTCTTCTGGATTATTTGGCTTAGATTTATTATATGTTCCAATTTGGGTCTTGCTTATATATATATAAGCTCCGTGCGATGGACCCGTTGGCCCGTGGTGTTGTCGCACCCGCCGTTTGCCGCACCTAATCGTTCCGCACCTAATCGTTTCATTATATGGGAACCGATTAGGTGCGGCAGCGATCACGGGTCCATCATATCGGATTGTCGGATGCGATAGACCCGTGTCGGACGACCCATTCACGACCGCACCCGCGTTTGCGCATCTAATCGTTTCAATATATATATATATATATATATATATATATATATATATATATATATATATATATATATATATATATAGGGGGCCGATTACCTGCGGCGAACGAGGTGCGGCGTCGATCGTGGGCCGTCGTCGCGCCCGACCGTCCGTGCGTGACCCGGTCGAACGACCCACGTGCCGCCGCACCTAATCGCACATATATATATATATATATATATATATATATATATATATATATATATATATATATATATATATATATATATATATATGAAAATTTAGGTGCGGCCGCGACGTGGGCCGTTCGATCGCGGGTCCATCGCATCCAACGGTCGACGTGAATCGCACCCGGACCGTCCGATGCGATGGACCCGTGATCGACGGCCCGTGATCGCTGCACCGCACCTGACCGTTAAACCGCATGTAATCACGGATCCCTATATATATATATATATATACACATATATATATATATATATATATACACAGGGGCGATGGGGTGCGGTCGTGCGGTCGCGATCGCGGGCCGTCCGATCGCGGGTCCATCGCATCCAACGGTCGACGTGATTCGCACCCGACCGTCCGATGCGATGGACCCGTGATCGACAGCTCGTGATCGCGGCCGCACCGACCGCACGACCGCACCTAATCACGTATATATATATATATATATATATATATATATATATATATATATATATATATATATATATATATATATATATATATATATATATATATGAATGATTAGGTGCGGCGTGCGGACGGGTGCGGCATCGATCACGGGTCCATCGCATCGGACGGTGCGGACGGGTGCGGCATCGATCACGGGTCCATCGCATCGGACGGTCGGGTGTGATTCACATCGACCGTCGGATGTGATGGACCCGTGATCGGACGACCCACGTCGCATCTGCACCCGCCCGCACGCCGCACCTTATCATTCGACTATATATATAGGGAACCGATTAGGTGCGGCGAACGGCGGGTGCGGCAGCAATCACGGGCCGTCGATCACGGGTCCGTCGCATCGGATGGTTCGGATGCGATTCACATCGACCGTTGGATGCCGATGGAACCTGCGATCGAACGGCCCACGTCGCGGCCGCACCTGCCGTTCGCCGCACCTAACGGCAGGAGGGAGATATCTAATTTTTAATGAACAATACAAGACTATATATATATATATATATATATATATATATATATATATATATATATATATATATATATATATATATATATATATGGTCGCGATTACGTGCGGTGTGCGGTCGGTGCAGTTTACGATGTGGGCCGTTCGATCGCGGGTCCATCGCATCCAACGGTCGACGTGAATCGCACCCGACCGTCCGATGCGATGGACCCGTGATCGCGCACCGCACCGACCGTAAACCGCATGTAATCGGATCCCATATATATATATATATGCTTCTGAACAATACAAGAGGGAGATATCTAATTTTTAATGGATGCTCCGGAGGAGAATGAGAAGGGTCGGTTTATTGTTCATTTTCATTCTAATTCTGTTGGAACATTATGAAAAAGTGTGTTTGAAATTTCATTCATGCATTCATTCTCAAACACATCAGACAATTTTGTCTTTCCCCGAATCTAACAGAATTACATTTTTTTTAATGAAGAAATTTTTCTCAATTTAGAATTAACAAACTAACCCATAATGTGCATTATGGATACAATTTTGTTTTGATTTGTGGTATAAAAATAAGAATTTCTCTTTCTTGGATTGAAGAATCTAATTACTAATAGATAATTTTGCTCAGAACTCCCTCAAATGACTACACAAATTAAGGATCTCTATGCATCAAAAGCTTGAGATTATGAATATTTATCTACCTGTTTAATGAGGACCTGAGGTACCGAGTACCCTCATGTGGGGGGGTTTCCCTATCGACGATGATCGAGATATCGTCATATATGAGACTACAGATGGAGTTGTAACCCATTTCTATATAAATGACATGCTTCCACCCTTAAATGAACTGATAGTAGACTAATAAAACAAGTGAATGACCTGATGAAAGAGTCACCTCTAATTTTGACTCTCGCACTACTGCGAAAGTAATGTCCCTTTTGTCAAACTTCAAACAGAGACTTTAAACAATCTATATCGAGTTTCAACAGAGTATCCTTTCTGCTTCAGCCAAACAAAATGCAAATCCGCAATTCTTGATGACTTGTGCATTAATTCCAACAAAATCAGACCTACCAAACAACTCCCAAGACACATTTTATCTTCTTTTCAGACCTTTTTTTTTTTCCGACTCTCCGTCATGATCTTTTGATTTTTTTAGATCTCTATCTAATTATTCTATTTGGAGGAAGTGTCCAAGGTCCACAACCACATCAACTAACAACCAACTAACACTGCCACTTATGTTAAGCTATGCCATTAAGGGCCCGTTTGGGGTGTGACATAAGGTTATTCGTCCTTGATAGCTATACTGGAATAGATAACAATCTATGTTGAATAGGTAAATTTTTGTTTGGTTGTCTTTTCTGTTATTCTCATTGGGAAACGTAAAATTGATCTTTTTGTTGTTTGGTTCACCTTGAATAAAGTAAGGATAAGTGATAGATTAGAGATGGATAAGAGTTTATGACTTTTTAAATGACAATTATACCCCTGCATAAATTATTTGTGTTTGGGAATAAATATGAGAGATGTGTGTGTGATATGATAGATGTGATAGTTTTTGGAATGTGTGCAGAGAGTGTTAGGTAAGATAAATTTTTTTAAATGACAGATAAGAGTATTTTTATCCATTGATATAGATAAGCCCTGATAAACAATTCTAGCTTTTTCTGAGAATAGTTATCAGTCCTTATCCTAGCTTATCTAGACATAACTGTCAAGGTTTATTCTTGTCAAACAAACAGCTGTTTGGGGGCTATTCTATTGTATTCTCCCTTATCCGGCGTTTATTCTTCACCCCAAACGGGGGGTAAGGGATTAAGTCAAAAGTTCGAACACACACAAGGGGAATTGGAACACATGTTGACATAGATTTCTATGCAGAATTTGATATGTGGGTTCCCCCAACACTGCTCCATCAACGTCCTCTCCTCCACCTCCATATTAGGATTATGTCTCGATTCAGTTTATCATATCATATCGTATGACAATGGAGAAACTATGCATATTAGTGTGACAGCTAATTGATAGATTAATAAAAATTAAATCTTAATTATTAAGATATAAAATGAATCTCTTAAAATAAGAAAAACATATTTATTTGTTAAAAATTTGTTTTTATAAATATCCTTTAAAGTTCCATGGCAAAACTTAGCAGATATGTAATATAGAAATTTATTGAGAGATTGAGAGGATTCTAAAAGTAGATAACTACATAGGAGAGTTTGTAGATCTTTTAATGTTTGGATTATTTGTTTTCGTCATGTGGAGGCCGATGTAAAATTATGTATATCTTGTGTTCTTCGTGTGATTATGTTCTGTTCTTGTGTTTAAATTCAGTTTTATTAATAGTTTTTATGAATTCGTTTCCTAACAATTGACATCAGAGCTTTAGGTTCCGACTAGAATAACAAGATATAAAGAACGATGATTGACGATGACATGAGTCGATGATGGCATATAGTCGAAATAGTTACTGTTGTTAAGAGTGACTTTTGATGTTGAGTGTCATTAAATTACAACATTACACAGAGTGGGTTTGTTTTTTATTTTGTGGCTGTTGTTTTATTGGTTTTCTTTTATATATGAATCTTTGGCGATGATATAGAACATTCTTCTTGATTTTGGTTTTCAAAAGTTTGATTTATTGTACCTTTCATTATGTCTTCTCTATGCATGGTTGTGTGTCCACATGCCAGGGCATGTAGCCTAGCAAGAATTTCTATCAAGAATTCACAAGGCGGTGAAGCTGTTCTAGAAGGTGTCCTGTATAGCATGCCGCGGGTGCTTTATGTTTCGATCCTCCATGTAGATAGAAACATAAACTACTAAGAGATAAATATTATTTTAATTTTTAGTGTGTGTGTATATATGTATATCAATTCAACTAATCATATATTTGTTTGGTTGTATTGTTGGTTGAGAAATGTAATAATGAAGATTTCATTAACCTGTAAATTTAAATAGCTCCATAAATTAAACTTCTGTTGATAAATGATAAATTTTTTTTTTTTTCACATTTTTAACACATTGTAAGGGTTATTTGGTATTGATGCAACGTGATAATCACTCTCTTCTGCTAATTCGATCGAAGATACAAATTTGCAGGCTCCAGCGATGTTGATTCTACAAACATAATACCAAGGACGTTGGGTTTCAAAGATCTGTTGATTTCTAATAAAATACCAAATAATTAAAATTCTATGTAGTTGTTAATCCTCCTAGGACAATAAAATATAATAGATAAAATAAGAAACTCTAATAAGAAATAATTATATTGATCCTAAAACAAGAAATAAAATCTTAACAAACTCAAAATTATTAAAATTGTAAATCAATCATCAACATCCATTTGGTAGTCTTCAATGTCGATCGAACAAAGATTTATCTTAGGGGGTTATTTGAATTTACATGAGTATTTTTAGGGAGTTGTATGGATTTAAAAAAAAGTAAAGGAGTTATATGGATTTTAGACAGTTGCATGGATTTTTTCCCTTTATTTAACGTGTATATATATAAACCACACATATTTATTTCAAAATAGGCTGTAAATTGTGAGTATTAAATATCAAATCAAATGATATAGTTATGTACAAAATATGAAACTTATAATAAAATATCATTATAGGTGTTGTTCTGAAGTCTCTTATATAATCAGCCTCTTATATAATCAGCTCTACATGCAATCATTTTTTTTTTTATTACAAAATGAGATACTTCATGAATTACTCACCTCTGGCTACAATTGTGGATAGAGTAGTGATAGTTGTGGAATATGATGAACAGGGGTGAATAAACCCCATAAACGGTTTGTTTACAAAAAAAAAAAAAAAGGTTCACACAACTATAGTTGAATAAGATGGATCAAGCTCATGACATTAATAATCCAGGTTTTTCGTTAAAAATTATATTATTTCACTCATTACATTCTACTGATGTAAAAAGGGAGGGTGGGGGGTTTGGGATTATAACGTATAATAAATCATAAACCAAATCATCCATATATATAAAGTCATGTTCATCTCAAAAGAAAAGTTAAAAGAAAAAAAAAGGGCCACATCATAAGCCACTCAAAACACAATCTCTGACCAAACAATCTAAACTGTATGAACTACTACTAATAACAAAAAAAAAAAAAAACACCAACATCACCACCGATGAGACCACCACCACTTCAAACCCGGTCCGCCGCCGCCAGTCGAAGGAGTAGGGGCGGAGGTTGGTCCACCAGCCTCCGCCATAGAAGGCGAAGGTGACTGAACAATGGAGGAGGTGGAGGAGGAGAGCACGTTTATGGAGAGCTTCATGTCGAAGAAGCAGTGTGTGGGGAATCCGCAAATGTAGTAGTGCATGCCGGCCGTCGAGAGGTTCAGAGTCGCCGGGCTAGTGAACTTTTCATCGCCGATAGGGGCAGTGGTGGTGCAGGTGTCGTAATCGGACTTCGACACCTCCATCACACTGTGAGATTCCGTCGGGAATGAGAAGCCTGAGACACCAACCATGATAAATTGATTATTAGATTATGTGTGTTCAAAAAAATCATTTAAGTATTTGAAATATGGATGAGTTATTTAAAAAAAAGCGTATCCAAAGAAATTTCCTTTCATAATTTTAGAAAATAAAAAATAAAATGATTTGATTAGATTTATCTTATCTACTATTTAAACGTCGTCACACATATTTACTTATTCAATACTATTATTAAAAACACTAATAAATAATAAAATCCTTTTTTATTTGTGTATAAAGTTTATTATTATTTTTGTATATCTGAATACCATTAAGAGTTAATATGTAAGAAAATTGAAAATTTTCATTATAAAATATTTTTTAGATACTTATGTTTTTAGGTTGAATTTTTAAAAATAACTGATTTGTGTATTTTTAATACTTGGATTATTTTATTTTTTTTGGGATATTTTTGCAAAAGCGTATTTGTATTTTCTAGCATGTAACTCTGTCTTTTTTTCATTCATGTGAATTGGCATATTTAAGGAGCTCTAATGCTCTATAACAGATCATCATTAAACCTAAAAAAAACAGTAAAGAAATTGACTATAGAATTGTTATTAGAGTTTCATTGCTGATCACAGATTTCAATGTGTTATCAAACAAAAATAAAATTTTCGAAACAATATATACAGACCCATGACTCCACCACCAAATAAATCTCCGAAGCAAAAAAAAAAAATTCTAAACCGTATTAACTACAAGCAAAAAAACTAAAACACCAAAAATATATATATATTAAAAACTATATGAGGTAAATTAAGAAGAGAAACTCACGTAGGGAGTCTCCGACCTTGAAAGTCTGTCCGGCGGCCCAATCTGTGTAGGTCTCCGAGTCCTCCGGCATCGTCCATCCGACGCTCCCTCCGACCTCGTGCGTCGTCGCCACTGACGCCGAGGCGGCGTAGGCCATCAACACCACCACCACAACAGACCAAATCACTGCCTTTGTCATCTCTACTATACCTTTGTTTTTTTTTTTAAGAGAGAGATCAGAATTGTGTGCATCAATGTTGTTAGGGACATGAACTTATATAGTGTGAGGAGTCTCAACAATCTGATTTAGAATTGCCACGTGGCACAAACATTTAGTTATTATTAAAGATATATAAAATAATTCAGTTAATATTTCTGTTTTTATGCCCTATTAAGTTAACAATTATTCGATCATATTATCTATCCAGAATTTATGATATGTTTGTGCCACGTGGACTGGGTAATGGTAGAAGGTGATATGAATTAAGCACTTAATTTTAGGGAGTTATATGGTTATTTTACAATTTTTCAGGGGGTCATAGGAATATATATTTTCAGGGACTTATATGATATTGGTGAGATTTCAGGGGCTATATGCAATTTTCCCATTTAAAAAACCTTTCGGGTGTTTGGCATCTTCAATCAACATTATCATGTTTTTCAAAATTTTATGAGACTTATTTAAAATATAAAATATCTATCTAATAAGTTAATATTTCAATACTAAAACATATTATTATATATAAAACCAATGTAGCTTTAAATATTAACCTGTAATATTAAAATACTAACTTATTTACCAAATACTAAAATATTTTGATATTATTATGGATACATTAATAATAATATCTATTACTAATAAATTTCATTAAACTTAATTTAATACTACTCATACTACTGTAATGATAATATCACGTTGGTATATTAACATATTTTATATTAATTTAGATTAAAAATATTTTCTATAATTAGTGTATATATTTTTAAATAATTTTCTAATATTAAATATATATAATATTTTATTTTGAACCGATTTTTATATTATTTGATACTCATTTGGATTAAAATAACCACATTTTAAATTCTTTTAAATAAAACAATTTAAAGAAGGTTGTTATTCATTTGGATGAAAACAAATGATGACAGTTTAAACTGATTTTACACCGACTGCAATCCATTTTTTTATTCAAATCACATTTTGTTAGAGAAAATATAGGATATATTAGATATGATTTGTTGATATATTTTAAAAGATAGCAATGTTGTAATTGTTAACTTAATAGGAGCATAAAAACAGAAATATAAACTAAATTATTTTATCTCTAATAATAACTGAATATTTGTGCCACGTGGCACATTCTCATTAAGACCCTCGCACTATATAAGTTCATGCCCCTCTCAACATTCATGCACACACAATTTTGATATCTCTCTCTCTCTCTCTCTAAAAACAAAGGTATATATAGTAGAGATGACAAAGGCAGTGATTTGTTCTGTTGTGGTGGTGGTGTTGATGGCCTTCGCCGCCTCGGCGTCAGCGGCGACGACACACGATGTCGGTGGGAGCGTTGGATGGACGATGCCGGAGGACTCGGATACCTACACAAACTGGGCCGCCGGTCAGACTTTCACGGTCGGAGACTCCCTACGTGAGTTTCTCTTCTTAATTTATCTGATATAGTTTTATATATTTATATATATATTGGTGTTTTAGTTGTTTTGTTTGTAGTTAATATGGTTTAGAAAGAAAAAAATTTGCTTAGGAGATTTATTTGGTGGTGGAGTCATGGTCTTTTAATTTAGCTATGAAACAACTCGATTTTCTTGCTTTTTTTTCTTTTAATAATATGTTAATGTAGGCTCCTTACATATGCTTATCCTTGTGAATAAGAAAAAAACAGAGTTACATACTTGAAAAGACAATTTTTTTTTTTGGTGTCCTTGTTCATTCCATATGTTCTTTTTGTAGATTGGATTTATATGATTGACAATGTTTATTTTTTCCTAAGAGATTATTTGCACTATCAAACATATCGAATCTGTTTTCTAGTATCTCAATCTATCATCATCCTTTATTATCATTAATTTCTTTTGGATTAATTTTTTTGTTGAACATGTAATACTTTCCTTGTATACAAAAACACAGGAAATTTTAAAATACCTAAAAATTATTTTATAATGAAATTTTTTAATTTCTTTACAATTTAACTCTTAATGTTATTTAGATATACAAAAATAATAATAAATTTTATGAACAAATAAAAAAATATTTTATTATTTATTAATGTTTTTCAATCAGAGTGAATGTCATGACATTTAAATAGTGGATAACAAAAGAGTAGTTAAGTCATTTTATTTTCTGAAAATTATGGAAAAAAATGTCTATAGATAGGATTTTCAAAAATGACTTACTTAGATGAATTTTTTGAACACACATAATCTAATAATTAATTTATTATGGTTGGTGTCACAGGCTTCTCATTCCCGACGGAATCTCACAGTGTGATGGAGGTGTCGAAGTCTGACTATGACTCTTGCACCACCACCGCCCCCATCGGCGGCGCCATCCTCTACACCAGCCCGGTGACTCTGAACCTCTCGACGGCCGGCATGCACTACTACATTTGTGGATTCCCCACACACTGCTCCTTCGACATGAAGCTCTCCATAAACGTACTCTCCTCCTCCACCTCCTCCATTGTTCAGTCACCTTCGCCTTCTCCGGCGGAGGCTGGTGGACCCACCCCCGCCCCTACTCCTTCGACTGGCGGCGGCGGACCGGGTTTGAAGTGGTGGTGGTCTCATCGGTGGTGATGTTGGTGTTATTTTGTTATTAATTAGTAGTAGTTCATCCAGTTTAGATTGTTTAGATTTTGAGTGGCTTATGATGTGGCCCTTTTTTTTGGTTTTTTAAATTTTTTGTGATGAGCTTGACTTTATATATATGGATGATTCCTCTGGATTTGGCTTGTGCTTTATTATATGTGACAATACATATATTTATTATGTTTTTTTCATAGTATATTACGAGATAGTGAATCATATTGCATGTGTGGTTTCATACACTACTTTTTAGTGACGAGAATTGTATGTGGAGTTTTAAAATTGATTATTGAATGTATTTTTTTTAAAAAAAAAGAAGAGCGTATTAGTTTTTGAACATGACATGAAGAGCAAGAAAAATCTAATTTATGTGGACTATCCACACGAATTAAGGAATCCAGTGGCTATTTTCATCAGGAGGAGAATGGTATTAAGATAAGATTTTGCTTTATAATTGGGTGGCATAAATATGATTCATAATGAGATGTATTTTTTTCTATATATTAATGATTTAATATCATCTTAGTCGGATTTAATGCTTAATTATTTTATTTGCAATTCGGATCCAATATTTTTTACCCAATATACGATTTTGAAAAAAAATAAAAAATTAATTATTTCTTATTATTTATTTATATAATCTATTAACAAATCTTATCCAATTTATACTACATTTTATTTTAAAAAATATCATAAAATTAGTTTAAATTTAATATTTATTTAATTATTAATTTTGATAAAAAAAATTATCTTATTTAGAATTTATTTTAATTGATAAACAACTAATTTTGATTTAAATATGAGTTTCAATGTTTGATTTCATTTTTAATCATGAAATTAATAATTTTTTAGAAAAACCTAATGCACAGGCATATGTATTTTTTGGAATATTGCTTTCCAACTAAATAATTTAATTATTGAAAAAGTTTTAGGTCCGGTTTGGATCTGTACGTGTTTGGATAGATTTTGCGTTTGAAAAGCTAAAAATTCTTAAACGCGTATCCAAACACATTTTTAGCGTTTTGCTTTTCAAACCACCAACTTCCTTTTTTAGGTCAACAAATTTTGTAGTTAAAAAACTAATAAAACAATGATTTTAAAACTGAGTTTGAAACACAATTTTTTAAGAATATTAGCGTGTCAACCTCACATCTAAATACAACCTATGATTTCAACAAAATTTCTTATAATTTAATGACATAATTAGAATTGCATATGTATCATATTGGATCCGATCATTCACAAAAGATGAATTTTGAAGAATTTTTTGGTAAGACATCTTCATATCAAGATAATTCATTATTACTTATTGATTTATTTCAGATGTTAATAATATCTAAAAAATAAAATATCTTAGAAGATAATATATTATAACATAATATCCATATATTAGGTTAAAATAGATAATATCTTTATGTTAAATTACACCATTTAATTTAAAATTTAAATGAAATTGAAGTGAAGATTAAGATTAAAAATAAAAAATATTTTTATTTTTTCATACGGATCGAGGAATTAAAATAGATTTAAAACCCCCGGACAAGGCCGAGTCCACACTAAACAAGGAACCATTAACTGCTGACACGTGGTAGAATCCCATGCGTCTTTCCTTAAGGCTTCATTTGAAAACACAGATTGAAAATTAGATTTTTGAATAAAGCTGCTTTTTAAGATGATTTTAGACATTATTTTTTTTTATGTTTTTTTTTAATTCATGAATCAATATTTGTAACGAGTTTAGTTTGGTAGAAAATGTTGTTTTTCAATTCAAAAAATCGATTCCGACAAAAAATCGTTATTTTTTAGATTTTTAAAACACGGATTTCTAGAGAGAAATTAAAAGGAATCCACCTTTTGATTCCGTTAAAAACTGGCCCGTTTGGTTGCGCGTTTGGGGATTTTCAACTTTTCAAAAAGCGGAATCGTCCCAAACGCGCAGCCAAACGGAGCCTAAAGACTGATTTTTGGTAGAATCCACGGACGTGAAACTCTATATTGTCCAATCAGTGGTGATTCAATGTTCTAATAAATTTATATTAAATTAATACACGTAATTTGAATGTTTAAGATGTAACTCGATAAGATTGAATCATCTAAAAAAACTCATTCCACTTATATTTTAGGAAAAGACCCATATGGGCACTTGTAAATTACTGAAAATCCATATAACTATTTGACTTTTCCTCAAACCCATATTACCCCTTAAAATACCGTATGTAAATTCAAATGGCGCCTGTTTCTGTTAACAAATTTGGATTTTTATGTGAATATTCTGTTTGGTTAACCTTAGCAGAAAATATAATATATCAAAAATCTTTCAGTCTCCCACAATGTATTAAAAATGCGAAAAATCATCTGTAAATGACGATTTTACCTCTCCAGATAGGGTTTTATAATCTATCCAGAGAGGTAAAATCATCATTTATAGAAGATTTTCTGCATTTTAAACAATTTATAAGGGGCTTTTTTGGTATATTGTATTCTTTGTGAAGGTTAATCAAACAGAATATTAGCAAACTATTCAATATTATAGGTTGTTCTTGTACTACTATATAAAGGGTTTTGTCCATCTCTTAATACAATTAGGTCATATTATTCTTTTTCCCTAAGGCCCCGTTTGGTTCATGTCATTTTTTTGGGTGGAATTACTTTACTATGAATTAGTTTACCAGGAATCCTAATTCCATCAGACTTTTTGGTTCGCTAGTGGATTTCTCCAAATAATCATTTTCAAGTGTTTGGTTCATACATGGAAAATGATAAGGAATTTGTTTTAAATGTCTAAAATATCCTTACTATTATATATATACTTATAAAATTTATGTATTTATCTATATCAAAATAATAATAAATAAATAAATTTTTTATAAATATTTAATGAATGCAAATAAATAAAATAACCAATTATGTAATTAAACATATAATAATAGTAATTTTTCTAAATCAATTGAATATTATAAACTCCCATAAAAACTAAATAACCAATTTTATTAGTTAAGATTCAAATGCATTGCTTTAGGCCTAAACTCACATCACACATCACATTATTATATCAATTATAATAATATCTAAACCCATCTAGAAAAATAAAATTAAAATTATAAATATAAATTAATATCTAATGCACAGTTAAGATTTTTCACATTACATATAAAAATTATAACAAACTTTTTTAGTTAAAAAATTAAAATAACTATATAAACCCATTATATGGTTGGTGGGAAAAAAAGAGGTTATTTAAAAAGGGATAAACATAGTAATTTCATTAATTTGTAGATGGTATAATAGTAATCTAATTTAGGATTCCTTGTGGAATTTGAGATTACCACCACAAACGGTGGGAATGTGATTCCACCCTATTTTCCCACATGGATGGATTTTAATTCCACTGTGGCCCACAATTACCATCAAGATTATCACCAACCAAACACTGGATTTTATACACTTTCCTGGTAATGTCACATGGAATCAAATTCCATCTCAGATTACTACGAACCAAACGGGGCCTAAAAGTCTAACATATGTTAATGAAAATTTAATTCAGGAGATTAGTATTTTCAAGGGGTTATATAAAATTTAGGAAAATTCTAGGGGTTATGGATGTCAAGCCGTTTAGATGGGGTTATTTGGATTTTTCCCTATATTTTAACTTTGTTGATATGAATATATTGAATCATTAAAAAATAACTCATTTCATTTATATTTTATTGATATTAAAATAATGTAACAAATTTAATTTTATACAATCCAATTGAAATAGATTTTTAAAATATACAAATTTCTTTAACTTTAACTTGATAAAATTTGAATACATTGTTATGATTTACTTAAATCCAATTTTAAAATCCCAACTAATTATTTAAAATCATAAATCTTAGATAATATGAGTAATTGGTAATATATAGGAGCATAAAAACACAAATATAAACTGAATCAGTTTCGATCACTTTAACAATAACTAAATGTTTGTTATCATTATTTTTTTTATTGGTTTTGTTATCATTATTGGATAACACAAAAATTCTAAATCGGCTGTTTGGAGTCCTCACACTATATAAGTTCATGCCCCTCAACATTCATGCACACAATTTTGATAAGTCTCTCTCTCTCTCTCAAAAAACAAAGGTACAGTAGAGATGGCAAAGGCAGTGATTTGGTGGGTTGCGGTGGTGGTGTTGATGGCCTCCGCCGCTTCGGCGTCGGCGGCGACAACGCACGAGGTCGGAGGGAGCGAAGGATGGACGATGCCGGAGGACTCGGACACCTACACAAACTGGGCCGCCGGTCAGACTTTCAGGGTCGGAGATTCCCTCCGTGAGTTTCTCTTCTTAATTTACCTCATATAATTTTATATACACATATATATTGGTGTTTTAATTGTTTTGTTTGTATTTAATATCTAAAAAATTACTTTATAATGAAATTTTTTTAACAATTTAACTCTTAATGGTATATAGATATGCAAAAATTATACAAAACTTCATGCACAAATATTTTATTATTTATTAGTGTTTTTTTAATAAATAATTAAATATGTGTGATGATGTTAAAATAGTAGATAACATAATGCCAGTCAAGTCATTTTATTTTTTAAAAAGGTTTTTTATTTTTAACTCCCTGCAAACTGTCGTATTTAGGGATCTCCCCCTCCATTCTTCGTATTTGAGTTTTACTCTCCACATTCAAAGGATAATTCCTTTTTACTTCTTGCGAGGGACCTATCTGTAAATTATTTAATTTTTTTTTTAGTCTTTAATAGGGAGTAAAAAGGAATTATCCTTTGAATGTGGGAAGTAAAACCCAAATACGAAGAATGGATGGGGCGATCGCTAAATACGACAGTTTGTATAGAGGTAAAAATAAAAAACCCTTTGTAAAATAGTGAATGAAAATTTTTAGGGAAGATTTTTAAAAATGACTTATATTTTAAATACTTAAATGATTTTTTTTTGGAGTACACATATAATCTAATAACCAATATATTATGGTTGGTGTGACAGGTTTCACATTCCCAATGGGATTATCTCACAGTGTGATGGAGGTGTCAAAATCCGACTACGACTCGTGCACCACCACCGCCCCCATTGGCGGCGAGAAGACCACCAGCCCGGCGACTCTGAACCTCTCCACCGCCGGCATGCACTACTACATTTGCGGATACCCCACACACTGCTCCTTCGACATGAAGCTCTCCATAAACGTCCTCCCCTCCTCCACCTCCTCCACTGTTCAGGGACCCACGTCCCCTCCTCCTCCTCCTTCCACCGGCGGCGGACCGAACTCGGCTTGGTGGCGCTCTCATTGGTGGTGTTGGTTTTTTTGTCATTAGTAGATCCAGTTTTGATTGTTTGGTCAGAGATTTTGTGTTTTGAGTAGTTTGTGATGTGGCCTTCTTTTCTTCTTTTTTTCCCCCCCTTTTTGTGATGATCATAACTTTATATATAGAGATGATTTCTTCTGGATTTGGCTTATGATTTTATCATGTGTTCCTTTTTTTCTTTTTTTGTTGTTGTGGTGAAAAGGCCCTCAAAGGGCATTCATTATATATTACTTATACAACCACATGTACATCAGCTTGGTAAGGCCCAAAAAAATTCAGCCTTTACCCGTTGTATACAAGGTACAAAATGTGTTCCAATATTTGGGTTTTGCTTCTCTCTTTTTGAACAAAGGAAGAGAGAAATCTAATTTTCTAGGATGCACCAACAACAGGAGGAGAATGAGAAAAGGTCTAGTCTCCATTTGGTTCGGAAAAAAAAAACTCGGAATAAATGAAAATTAGTCGAAGTAGCCTCAACATGGGTGTTCGAAAAGCTAGAATAAATGAGAATTTACATGAAATAATTAACCGGTATAAAAGTGGTATATGGATTTCAACCAACCCCTACAATTAAGTTATTCCAAATTCTTCAACCCAAATGAATATGTGGGCTTACTGTCAAATCAATTGTCATCGCCTCTCATATATCAACTGTCAAATCAATTATCATCATTTTTTCACATTGTTTAAATCTTTATCCACACGTTATTCACATTTTATCCAAAAAAAAAAAAATTATTATTATGTTTTCTAACGACAATAATTCAAAACACAATCAAATAAAAAATCATTTTATTCTTAGTTATACTAGAATATTCATTAACCTCATAATAACTTAATTTTCTATCCAAACAAGGGCTTAGGGTCAATTTGTTGTTGGTTATCATTCTATTTCTGTAAAAACATTATGAAAAATTGCGTTTAAAATTCTCCATTCATATGTTCATTCTAAAACATATTAGACAAATTCTTAGAATTTGGCAGAATTAGAGTTTTTTAGAATAAAGAATTTTTCTTCAGTTTACAATTATCAAACTGATCCTTAATGTGCATTACAATAACATTTTATTTTTGACTTGGTGGTATAAGAATGAGATTTTCTCTTTCTTGAAGAATCTAGCTCTGATAGATAATTTTGTTCAAAACTCTCTGGAATGACTACAAAATCTCCCTATGCATCAAAAGCTTGGGATCATGTATGTTAATCTACTGGTCAATGAGGACCTGTACCTACCCTTTTCATGTGGAAGTGTCTTGTTGACGAAGATTGCGACATCATCGTAAATGAGATTGCAGATGGAGTTGTAGCTCATTTCTATATGACAATGTCTCCACCCTTAAATGAACTGGTAGTAGACTTATAAAACAAGTGAATGGCTTGATGAAAGTGCTACCTCTAATTTTGACTCTAGCACTACTGCAAAAGTGATGTCCATCTGTTCAAGCAGGACTTCAAACAATCTATATTGAGTTTCAACATACATACTTTCTGTCTTCAGCCAAACAAACAATCCGCAGCTCTTGATGACTTGTATATTCCAACAAAATCAGACCTACCAAACAACTCTCCACCTATTTTTTTCTTCTTTTCAGACCTTTTTTTTTTCTTTCCCATTCATGATCTTATGGTTCGATTTGGAGGAAGTCTCCAAAGTCCACAACCACATTAACTACCAACCAACCAACACTGCCACACATGTCAAGCTATGCCATTCAAGCAAAATTTCAAACACCAGCTTCAATGGTTCCCATCATGTTAGGCACAAAGGGAATTGGAACAGATGCAGACATAGAATTCCTGCGGAATTTGATCAAGTTCCTTGTCTTGGTGTATCTGTGTCGAAACCGATGACAACATCTCGAGCAGTGATGGAATAGTGAGTGGTTTATGTCTACTTTGAATGGAAAACACTAATATTGTGAAGATATCATCAGCAATGCAAAGTTTTGTCAAATGGAGGAGAGAGATTCAGAACACACCCATCAAAGGATGATTGATCCATTCATCAATTCATACACTAGCAACCCTATCTGAGATTTAATTATGTACAGACTTTCTTCTTTCCGCTGTTCAAATTACTTGTGAAAAACTATCTATTATTGTAAGCTTTGAATGCTTGTTGCATCGAAGAACAAGGAATTCCTCTGTTGATTATACAGACTATCAATATACCATTAGTAGCAACCCATCATTTCATAACCACAAACTCCTCATCCATAAGAAGCTTATACATGATCCAGAAACAATGATCTGGCAGTGGGACATTCTTGTCTTGGTCGATTTAATCAATTACTCAATACACCTTGATTTTGTAGTCCATCTATGTTATAATCTCCAATTTGGTCACAAAATATGTAGTGCATTGCCTCATTGAAGGGACACTGGAAAAGAGTGCATATTTTCATTCTGAATAAATTAAGAAAAATGAGTTTGCAGGTACATTTCATGGGTACAGATAGGCATCATATTTTCAATTCTTGGTGGCAGTAAATAGAATGATGTAGAAGAAAATGCATGATTTGTTCTTCATGTAACAGATGACTCATCAAAGTCACTTGAGCACCAAAAATTAGGACCATCCCACTAGCAGAATAAATCAAACGATTCCACGTCATGAGCAAACAGATGAGAGACTCAGTTATCAGAAGTAAGAGAATCCAATGCAGAGAAAACAATGGGAAAAAAATAGGTGTAGGTTTAGTAACTTAAGCAGACTTTTGAAAAAGCAGATTCACACTACTTGGACGTAATTGTATAAGTAAGATGTGCTTGTCATGATTAATATGATCATTTTACTCATAAATCTTCAATTTGGTCCTAAACCTAAAATATGCAGCGGCAATGGGAGGCTCTGTGGTGTAGAGGGAGTGGGAAGGGAGTGTTGGGACATTCTGTGATGTCCTGCCTTGGTTTTTTCTGTTCTTCTGTAATTTTTAGTCTTTCCAATTAAATACAATTGGTGACAGCCATTCACTCAAATAAACAAATAAATAAATAAATCACTGAAAAAGTGGACATATTTTCCATTAATCCATTTAAATGAATTCATTTTTAGTTCATGGAGTGAATGGCCTCATTTGGGAGGGAGGAATGACAAGATGAAGAACAAGATCATGCCTTCTATGATGACTCATCACAGTAACTTGAGATCTGGAAATTAGTCCCACCTCCATCTAAATTTTCATTAGAAATTACTGGATGAGATCAAATGAATCCTAAGTGGTTACAAAGATCATCAAATTTGGAACACATGAACTTAGGCGGTTCTCAACAACCACACCACCAGACAACAGTAGTTACTCCAACATGAACTAAATCAAAGACACAACAAGAGGAAAGGACAATAGTAGCTTTAATTACTTAAGCACAATTCACAACATATCACTCTGGTGCACATACGTGCAACAGAGTATTTCCAAAATTGCGAGCACTCTCTCTTTCAACTACAACATCCAACAAAGCATTCACTTGTTTCAAAGGGAAACACTTTTTTTTACACCAAGTAGAGTAAGAACATGAAGCGTACCTGATATTTTCTTGCTAGTTTGGTTGTTCTGCTCTCCCATAGAATGAGGTGACCGGAACCCTCTGCATCCAAGAGAGACCGCCGTCCTCAACAGAATAGCCTGCTAAGACCCTGGCCTTCTTAGCGGGCGACTCAAAATACAGTCCTTCCCCACCGGCGCCCCATGTCCCCATACAGGACTCCACGAGCCCATCCGCCATGTTCATGGGCGAAGAACGAAAACCTTTATATTCAAAGTTGATAGGCCTCCTCCCCATTTGGTTCATGGGGAGGTCATGAAACTTGTTCGACCCCGACATTTCAGCATCACAAGCCCAGTGGTTGGGCGCATTCAAATCGATATTAGACAGCGGCCCCAACCGCAGAGCCAGATCAAACCCCATAACCTTGGGCATGTTCGATGATGGGCCATCACGGTCAACACATGGATGGTTCACAGAAAGATCAGGCAGGGTCTCTGCGACGGGTTTTCCGCACTGTGGGTCTTGTTCCAATACAGAATGCGGCGTCAAATGCAAGGGGCCGTAGTACAAGGGATAGGTGCGGCCCGAACTCGGCATAAAAGGGCAATCTTGAGAAAGGCCAGGCAATGGAGGAGGATGTTTATGGTTATAAGAAGTGGGTGACTCTAAATTGGTCCAAGGGGGGAGTTGGGAACCATCAGAGTCCTGGCTGCAAGAGCGGGGGGTCGGTACCGGGACCGAGGTGTCCCCGGCCCCAGCTTTGATGGGGTGGGTGGTTTCATGGGGCTCATGTGAGGGGAGGGAGATGCCACTCAAGTAGCAACTCGGATTGTTGTGGCGCTGGCTGCGAGAGGCCCTTCTGGGGATGCAACCCAGATTCAGAGCCGCTGGAAACCCCCAAAAACCCAAACAAAAAACAGATAAAAATCACAACTTTAAGTAACCCAACATGGATAAAAAGAGACCCAGACTCGGAGAATCACCTTCAATGCAAGGGTGGAGGAGGTGAGCGGACGAAGAGTCGGAGGCGGCGGCGGCGTCGTCGTCTCTGCGGATGATGGTGTCGATGGCGTCGTTGGCCCTCTCCCAGAGCGTCCCCAGCTCCATGTACTCCGTCTAAGAACGAAAAACATCAAACCAAAACAAAAAAAAGGCTTCGAATTGAATCAAGAGAGGGAGACCCAAACCTCGGAATTGGCTTTGGAGTAGAGGATCTCCTCGGCGCGGAGGACGACGACGGGGAGCTTCTCCTGCCATTCGCGGTTGGAGCGGGTGTCGACGGAGTGGGCGTCGCCGACGATCCGGAAGAGCTCCTGAATGAGGCTCCCCCTCATCGGCTGGTGCCTCTCGCTGTGCCACGCCCTCCTCACGCACTCGTACGGCCTCGGCCCCGGCCTCGGCATCTTCGTCGCCGTAGCCGCCGCCGTGTCTGTGTTGGGGAGAGAGAGAGAGAGAGGGTTTGGTTCTGTAGCGAAAGATGGGACCGACTGTACGAGTTCAGACGCAGGACACCTGGTAGTGGTAGTGGTGGAGGAGGAGAGGCTGCCAGGTAGGGGGAACAATGGTGCTTAAACGGTTGGAGCGATGCAGGGGACGGATCACTGATTAAAAAGAGAGCACTCACACACCACCCACCCACCCACCATAAAAAAACAAAAACAAAAAAAATTGGTCACTTTCCCTCTCTCATATGAGGTCCCCATGGAAAGCATTCCCCTTCAGTCTTTCATCCCATCAATTTTTATCAAACAATAAATATATATCATTACAAATGTTTATATGTGAAATTTTTTTAATTTTTAACAAATAATGATGATATTGAATTCATTCTTATAGCTCTTTCTTCACTCTTTTACATCTGGGATATCTTTTCTTTGAAAGTAAATTAATGATGTGACAAGAAAATGTTACATAAAATTGTTGAATTCAATACATTTAGTTTAGTGTGAGTGAATACATACACACAAAAAATAAAATATATTCGAATGAATTCAATAAAGATATTATTAGAAATAAATTAAGTATATTTTGAATGAATTCAATATTATTAAACAAATATATACTTAAATGTAAAATATAGAATGAGACAGTATTTGAAATTTTAATAAAAATATAAATAATCTTAAACTATATCTATTAATGGGTTGGAATAACAACCAAGAGGTCCTTACCAAGTTACCAGTTACCCAACGCAGTATTCCAACTACCATTTCTTTATTGGTAGGGAGAGGGGACCATTTCAAGAATTTTCTTTTTACCATTTTAGGGACCAACCAATTTGTATTTTTTTATTTTGTGATTATGAGTAGGGACCAATATAGATTCGGGTGTACATTTGTTATGCTAGGGGATTGCCATCTCCCATCCTCAATCATCACATTTATTCCTCTGAAAAAATATATATATACTTTAATAAGTCTCATGATACAAAGGAGGCAATGTAGTGTACACATCAGAGAGGTGTCTCTTAATGCAGACAACAAGAATAATATACTTATACAAGAAATTGTTAGGGACACTGACAGTCCTCCCATATTTTATTTATTTTTAAATAGTAACATAGTTTATTTAATATATAAATCATTTTATTTGAATTGAATGGAGTCATTTTTAACAAATATAAAAGAATTAGAGATATATAATTTTTCAAAGAGTTATATAACTCACTGAAAGGACTAATAAAGTATATGTGAGTGTTCGAGTGATTGCTTAAATATAAATATATATGGAAAAATTCCATGTAACCCCCTGTAGATTGCCCAAAATCATATGGCCCCCTGACTTTTCTTGAAATTCATATAACCTATTGAAAACACTTATGTAAATCTAAATAACCCACTGAGTTAATTTTTGTTGACAAATGAAGAATATTTTGTTTGATTAACCATGGTTGAAAATACTGTATACTCCAAACCCTCTACAATGTGTTAATGATGTGGAAAATCTTCTGTAAATGATGATTTTACCCTTCTGATATGGTTTTATAATCCATTCGTTAAGTAAAATCGTCATTTATAGAGGGTTTTTCACATTTTCAACACATTGTGGGGGGGGGGGGGGGGGGGGTATATTATCTATTTTAGCCAAGGTTAATCAAACGAAATTCTCATATAATACTCTTCATTTGTCAACAGAATTTTAATTCAGGGGGCTATTTAGATTTACATAGGTATATTTCAAGAGGTTACATGGACTTCATGAAAAGTCAAGAGGTTACATGGACTTCATGAAAAGTCAAGAGGTTATATGGATTTCAGACAGTTATAGGGGGTTGTTTGAATTTTTCCATCTGTGTGTGTGTGATATTTGTATGTCAATTTTTAACTTTTTTAGACAAATTTTTATGCATCTTAATTTAACATATAAAATTCGGGGACAGATATGTGCACCCCCATTCACAAGAACTCACCCCGATTGAAAACCCACCTAGGCCAATTTGTGAAGATTACAAACCCACCCCACTATAAATATTAGAGCATGGATAGTGAAAACCCACCCCAACCCATTTTTAAACACTGAAAACCTTCTCTCTTCTCCATTCCATCCCATCGGCAGCTCCTGTTGTCGTCAACACGCGCTGGTCACTTTCTCCTCTTCCACCGACAACCGTCCTGTTGTGACCGCCTCTGATTGCCACCACATGTTCAAGGTAAATGTCATTTATTCTTTATATCATTCTTCCTCCTCCTCTTTTTCTTGTTCCTCTTCTTGCAAACCTAGGTTTGTTTGTATGTATTTTACATAGGATGTAAAAGATGAGTTTGTAGATATCTGAGCATGAATTTTTTTTAATGGTAAATTATCTGTACAATACCTATTCAGGCTTATCCCCTTTTCATGAAAATTATTGGGGCAGTGGGGGTGCCGGGGTTGATGATTTTCCAAAAAGGATTGAATCTGTTTTGGATAAATAAGAGGTGTGCCTATTGTATGGAGTTGACTGTTGGATTGTTTGGAAACAATAATTACTTCTGGTGTGGAGAGATGAGAATATCAAGCTATTTATATAGCAGAACAAGCAACGATAAGATATAAAATTTATTATTGGTGGAACTTTAGGAGTAACTTTCATAAAAGGTAAAATGATACATTATGTTAGATGGTATGAACACATTGAAAGTATAAAATTGACTACAAATACATGAAGACTGAGCAGATTATGAATGTTAGCACCACAAAAGGATAAGAAGACCTACAAAGACAAGGTGAAGGTAATAAGCATACTTACTACAGGAATGGATGCTGATGTAAAAATTTATGGTATAATAGGATCTATTAATGACACCATTGGCAAGCATCTCTCTGATATGAGTAAGTTAGTTTAACGATACACATGAAGATGACATCCAAGTCTTTTGGGATGAGTATTGTAATCTTGACTAAGAATGTGCTACCGTAGAGAAACAATGAGATATGAAAAACCGAAACAAATCTCTTTTGGTAGTCATATACTCAAATTTCTTGGTACATATTTGTAGTACATAACTCCAGCAATATCGGTATTTGAATATTAAAATTCATATAATTTCTTTGAATCTTTATATTCGAAAATGAGTTCAGTTTTTTTATTTATTTATTGAAGTAATTGACATGTTCTTATTTGTATGTATTTCTCCATTAAATTCGAAAGTCTTTACGACATTTCTTGGTTATGATAGTTTTATTGAGAATGGTTTGAAGCATTGGTTGACTGAAGTATGTTTACACATTAGTTATGACATATTGATTGAACGATCAATAACATGTACAACATTTTTTTTTTGTGCCAAAATGGCACTTAAGAAACATGTTTCACAAACTGCATATTTTTAAAAATGTCAATCACAGAGACTTGTGAAAGATGCATCATCTAATCCCATTGTTCCTAATATCGAATAAGAATCACAAGAGGTAGAGGCAGAGGGAGCGAAAGAGGTAGAAGAAGAGGACTCTATAGAGTCCAATGTAGAGATAGAGGAGGTGGAAGAAGAAAAGATACAAATATACTTTTAGATTCTGACATAGACCAAAATAGTTTGAGATATCCTTCCCAGGGTGGACCGCAAAATAATGAACTTTGACAAGATGGACATAATTGACCTACCCTAATGGTCCTAGAATTTTGATGTATTTTGATATGTAACCAATGTATTTTGTTAACTAAAATTCCTTGAATGGTTGTGGAATTTGAACATCACTTTTGGATGTGTAGTTACATGAATGGTTAGTTAAGGAATGCTAACATTTCTTTTTGATGTGTTAAAAAATATTTCATGGCTGCATGTTCTATATGTTAAATGTGATATACGTTCTTTCGATTTCTAATTCTTGTAACATTGCATGTTCTATGTTTTACAATGTGTAACATGTCATATTCGGTTTGAAGCTTGTAACATTACCTGGCCTGCACTTGTACAAACTCAAACAACTCTTTGATTTTATATCGTCGGGCCCTTAGATGAACTCACTTCCAAGTCATCGCCAGAGCAACTGTCGACCTGGGTCGGTCTAAACACCAACTAATTAGATGAATATATCATAGAGGGCATGATCCCTCTTATTTTAGCTCGCCAGGCCACCAGGCAACATATCTTTTACCCATCGCTATATATACTACCGATCATGAATGCATAGTTACGCCAACTACTAAGCTGACCATATCAGAGAAGGCATGATCCCTTTGACTGTATCTTGCCAGGACAACGAGTGACCCTACTTCCTAAACTACACCAGAGTTGTAGCTAACGTTGATGGGTTGATACTCACCCACTACTCAGCCGACTAGACTACAGAGGGCATGTTCCCTCTACTTTTAACTCGCCAGAGTAAATGGCGACCAAACAATAAAACCGTGGCCGACACATTGGTCGAACTAGATGATTGTGCTCGCCCATTACTCAGCTGACTAGATCACAGAGGGCATGACCCCTCTGACTCTCTATCGCCACACCTACTGGCAGGATAGTGGTTTGGATTTCGCCAATGCACATGCCGCCCTGTGGGATTATGCACGCCGACTAATCAAGCAAATGACTGATAAAGGTACAAGGGGTGGGATCAGTTAAACATGGGGTGGGTATGGAAGGGGTGGGTTTCCTCTTATTTTAATAGTGCATGATAGGTGTTTTTAATCTTTTAAAGGGGGCGGGTTTCTTGCTTTGTTTAAAATATCAACCGATATATCGATTTTCATGAGTAAACACTAAAATCGAATCGCTTCGCGAGATTATCGCGAACTGCTATGACGTCATACTGACGTCATCGATAAATTTTCGATATAATCAATATATCTATAAACTTACAGATAAAAAAATCTATTTTTTAAACCCTCTCCCCATTTTTTTTTGTTTTAAATTTTAACCCTCCACTTTCCCTATCCTATAAATACCTCTCCAAACCTTCATTTTCATCATAACAACAATCTTCTTATGTATTACTCAATCTCTTTACACATTTTCTACTACTTACATTTAACAAACAAATTCTCCCAAAACCCTCATAAATGCCCCAAAAATTAATTTGTACATTATTTTTTTCATTTTTCTATATTATTTCACATTTTTTCTTATTTTATCTATTATTTTTTCATTTTTTCTATTTTTTAACAAAAAAAATAAAAAATAACCAAATCGATATATCAATCGATATTTGTTTTGGGGGTATTTCGATGTATCAAAAATATTAATATTTTAAACATTGATTTCTTGTAAACGAGAGTACATATATCCGCCCCCATAAATTCTACATGTGGTTCTTAACTTGCAAAAAAACAAAAAGATGAATGCACATGTCATTTTCCTTATTATTTTTCATAGTTATTTTTTAAGTAGGTGTCACTATGTGTCATTGTTGAACCAGTACAAATAGACTCTCTACCGGCCCACACACAGAGTCCAATCCTTAGGCCATTGGATTGGCATGCCCCATGTACTCCAAACCAGACATTTTTTTGAAAATGATATTTCCTACCCTGCACGCATCACCGCTCACTATATTTATTCTGCATTTCTTTAAAAAAGCGCTGATATATTCAGTCTATGACATAAACTATAGCCTTATACACTATAATAATATAATATATACAATATTATTATAGTGTATAGAGTTTTATTAATGTATGACATAATTTTGTTTCATTTTTCAAAGTAAAAAAAATATACTATTTATCATAAAATACACTTCATTTCATATAACAGCATAAACTTCATTAAGAGAGTATATAATTCTTAAAAAAAGAAAAACAGTGTGGACTGCGGTTGGACTGCACAACCGGTTGGATATATCATTTTCCTTCAATATATATACACTTGTCTATTAAAATACATAATGTTATTTGAATTGAAGTATACATTAAGATACATTAGTATATTTTAAAAAATGAAAAAAATTTACAGCCCTATCTACTGTAATAAAGTTATACATTGCGCTATAACAATGTACATGGTTGTATATGGGGTTGCAAAATGGAATGAGTGTATCAATGCTCTCTTTTCAATCATTCCTGCAAGTCCCACAACATCTAATACAATATATAAAATCATCCAGCGCAACATTTTATTTATGTACCTATGCTCAATTACACAAAACATAAAACAAAATGCATATAATTTATTCAAATATATATACTTTATTTTATGTAAATAACATACGTAATTATACTTCATTTTCTTGTGGTCACTTTTTAGTTCCTACATGTTATGAAATTATTTAGAATACATATACTTATCCAATGATATACATGTGAAGAGGTAAATATTCTTCTTTCAATCAACGTAAACGGGTGGAGTTTCTTTGTCAGATCTGGACCCGACCGAATATAGTTCATGCACTTACAAAGATGTAAGGGGGACACTAGTATGGTACCAATCAAGGGGACTCCGATGCTTAAGTCAGTAAGAAAATTCAAAGATAATTTCACTCTTAATGAATATTGTTTTCAGATCGAACTCATACATCCATTTGTTGTATCTTTTCCCTTTTTATAGGGTTCATGGGCAAGTACCTGTTGTTATAGTTTTTTCCTTTAATTACTGTAGTGGGCGAGTTTTGTGAAAACTACACTGTGAATAAGGATTTATTTCAGGCTTCCAAACACACATTTTATTACTTTTCCACTTTATCCCCTTTATTCTACCCTCAATTTTCAATCGGACATGAGGGTATGAGTTCTCCCAACCGCCAGCCAGACCTATGGGGCAAAATAGTAATTTACATAACATTAAAACATAAGTCATTTTATGAGACACTAATACCATATATTTTTAATTCGAGTGCATAATGAGTGTATCATTATTCTTATTTGTTTATCATCTAAACTTTTGAATAACAAGAATGATTGATCTTTATTAATCGAATAAAGATACATCGAATTATAAAGATGCATCCAATTATCATCAGTGCATGTGGGTTAAAGATATAACTATCAAATTTTATACTATAAAAAAAAACTTAAAAATCAAAAAGCATAGGACCCACAACTCCAACACCCGTCTTATGAATAAGCATCGATCCCCTCTTTTCCACTGCCACCGACATTGGATAACATATCCTCTTCGTATCATAATATAAAAACAAACATTAAAAAACAGAGGGCATAAGATTCCAAATATTAAATAAATAAAAAACAAATCAAACATGTGTAGTCTGTTTCAAATTCAAATCACTTAACGCCATGTTTGGATATAAAATAAAGGCCGGAATAAATGGGATAAGTGGAATGATGATAAAAAGGGTGTTTGGATTGGTAGAATAAATAAGAATCTGTATATCATAATTAACTGATATATAATGGTACATGGATTTTACTCAACCTTTGGAATAAGTTATTATAGGTTATTTATTTAACGTAAAAAAATATATGAGCCCACACTCAAATCAACTATCATCATTTTTTTACATTTTATAAATTTTTATATACATCTTATTCACATTTTATCCAAACAACAAAATTTTTATTATTATGCTTCTCAATAAAAATAATTTAAAATACAATTAAACAAAAAATCACTTTATCATTATTTATAGGGTTTTTAATTTTAAAGTTCCCATAAACCATAAGATTTAGTGATTGATCCTCACTTCTTCATATTTTGATTTTAATCCACAGATTTAAGGGATATGTTCTTTTTTTAGTCCCTGGAATGGACTTATCCCTAAATCTGGGGACTAAAACTAAAATACGAAGAAGTGACGAATCAATCACTAAATCCTATGGTTTATGGTGACTTAAAAATAAAAAACCCTTATTTATATTGGAACAGTAATAAACCTTTGAATAATTTAATTCTCTATCCAAACGAGTTTGGATACTGAAATGGGAATAAATAAGTTCATAATAGGTGTTTGTTTTTGTGAAACATGTTAGAGAGTCATTGTTATAACAGTATTGAGTTATTATTATGATAATATTGACTCATTATTGTTATTCTAGTTTTTTTTTTTTTTCCTATTCAGTTATTTTAGATGTTCCTTTGTGTGTGGCTCTTCTAATATAATACAATAACAATAATTCATTTTTTTTATTCTAACATGATACCAAAGCTATCTCAGAAACCCTACATTATCAAAAGTTTATTTTTTCTTTCCTGCTCTAATTTGGAGCAAGGAAGGACTTTTGACATCCACATCTTTTTTGTCACATTTTTCTTTCTCGGATCTCCCTCTTTCTTAAGATCCGATGCTCGTCGCGCTATCATCCGTGCGCCCCGTCCACACACCCATCAGCACGTGTCCAAGCGCCTCATCAGCCCGCCGCTCTACGCCATCGCCTTCCGCTGCCACATTGTGTGCCTTTAATCTTCAGTCCGCACACCATCCGCTTGCGCCCATGTCATGCCTTTGCCGTCAATGTTGCTCCCTCCGTCCACGAGTTTAAATCATCTATCATTATCTCTTATATATAAAGAGAACCATAATGTCAAATAATTATTTCAGTTTTTTTATAAATTAGTATTTATATCTTATTCTCAGTTAATCAAACAAGAAAAATTTTATTATTGTATTTTTCAACTATAATAACTAAAAACACAAAAAACAAAAATATCGATTATACTATTATAGCTATTTATACTAGAATAATAATCTAGACCAGAATACTTTATATCATTATCTAATGAACACGAAAAAAAAAAAACACAGAAATCCAACATCTATTGAAATAAAAACCAATGAACAAAACAAGCAAACAACGTCGAAATGCTTCACGACGACTTCCCCTCACCACCACAACCACCACCACCTTCGCTGTCAGGCACCCAAACGTCCTCGCAATCGGCGTCCCCGCAAATAAAAGTTATCCTAGGTTATTCCACCAGAAATGCAAAATGTGATTAGTGCATAAAATAATTAATCATTAAATAGAAATAATGATTAGTGCATAAAATAAAAGTTATCCTAGGTTATTCCACCCAAAGAATAAGTGGGTCCACTGTCAAATCAACTGTCACCACCTCTTATAAATCACCTGTCAAATCAACTATCATTACTTTTTACCTTTTATAAATTCTTATCCATACTTTATTCACATTTTACCCAAATAACAAAACATTTATTCTTACGATTCCCAACGAGAATAATTCAAAACACAACCAAAACAAAATCAATTTATCCTTATTTATACACACTTATGCTCGAATAAATATATACCTAAGAATAAATCTTATTCTACATCCAAACGGGGGCTAAAAAACAGAGGGCATAAGATTCCAAATATTAAATAAATAAAAAACAAATCAAACATGTGTAGTCTGTTTCAAATTCATATCACTTAACGCCATGTTTGGATATAAAATAAAGGCCGGAATAAATGGGATAAGGTGGAATGATGATAAAAAGGGTGTTTGGATTGGTAGAATAAATAAGAATCTGTATATCATAATTAATTGATATAGAGTGGTACATGGATTTTACTCAACCCTTGGAATAAGTTATTATAGGTTATTTATTTAACGTAAAAAAATATATGAGCCCACACTCAAATCAACTGCCTCTTATAAATCAACTATCATCATTTTTTTACATTTTATAAATTTTTATATACACCTTATTCACATTTTATCCAAACAACAAAAATTTTATTATTATGCTTCTCAATAAAAATAATTTAAAATACAATTAAACAAAAAATCACTTTATCATTATTTATAGGGTTTTTAATTTTTAAGTTCCCATAAACCATAAGATTTAGTGATTGATCCCTCACTTCTTCATATTTTGATTTTAGTCCACAGATTTAAGGGATATGTTCTTTTTTTAGTCCCTGGAATGAACTTATCCCTAAATCTGGGGACTAAAACTAAAATACGAAGAAGTGACAGATCAATCACTAAATCCTATGGTTTATGGGGACCTAAAAATAAAAAACCCTTATTTATATTAGAACAGCAATAAACCTCTGAATAATTTAATTCTCTATCCAAACGAGTTTGGATACTGAAATGGGAATAAATAAGTTCATAACAGGTGTTTGTTTTTGTGAAACATGTTAGAGAGTCATTATTATAACAGTATTGAGTTATTATTATGATAATATTGACTCATTATTGTTATTCTATTTTTTTTATTTTCCTATTCAGTTATTTTAGATGTTCCTTTGTGTGTGGCTCTTTTAATATAATACAATAACAATAATTCATTTTTTTTTATTCTAACATGATACCAAAGCTATCTCAGAAACCCTACATTAACAAAAGTTTATTTTTTTCTTTCCCGCTCTAATTTAAGAGTCTTCAATGGGAGCAAGGAAGGACTTTTGACATCCACATCTTTTTTGTCACATTTTTCTTTCTCGGATCTCCCTCTTTCTAAAGATCCGATGCTCGTCGCGCTATCATCCGTGCGCCCCGTCCACACACCCATCAGCACGTGTCCAAGCGCCTCATCAGCCCGCCGCTCTACGCCATCGCCTTCCGCTGCCACATTGTGTGCCTTTAGTCTTCAGTCCGCACACCATCCGCTTGCGCCCATGTCATGCCTTTGCCGTCAATGTTGCTCCCTCCGTCCACGAGTTTAAATTATCTATCATTATCTCTTATATATAAAGAAAACCATAATGTCAAATAATTATTTCATTTTTTTTATAAATTAGTATTTACATCTTATTCTCAGTTAATCAAACAAGAAAAATTTTATTATTGTATTTTTCAACTATAATAACTAAAAACACAAAAAAAAAATCAATTATACTATTATAGCTATTTATACTAGAATAATAATCTAGACCAGAATAAGAATACTTTATATCATTATCTAATGAACACGGAAAAAAAAAACACACAGAAATCCAACATCTATTGAAATAAAAATCAATGAACAAAACAAGCAAACGACGTCGAAATGCTTCACGACGACTTCCCCTCACCACCACAACCACAACCACCACCACCTTCGGTGTCAGGCACCCAAACGTCCTCGCAATCGGCGTCGCCGCAAATCTGATCGAGCACGAGCACGAGCCCCATCGCAAGCGTGGCATCGAATCCGGGCCGGACCGTCAGCCCGAACACGTCCCTCCCGAGCACAACCCCCGTCGACGGATCAACCTTCCTCCTCACCTCCGCCACTGCAGCCCCCAACTCATCCTCCGCCCCCGTCTCGTAAACCGTGCACCTCCTCTGCGTGAACGACCCCTCCACCTATGATATGATGATGCAAATTGAAAGTAGGATTTAATCATCTAAAATAATTGTTTTAAATAAAATAATAAAATTAATCAAAACAACTCTATTTTTTTAAGAAATTTTTTAAAAATTAAACAAAGCCAAAAAGAACGAACTTGGTAGAAAAGATTTCATTTTTTAATTTTTTAAAAAACATTTTTTTCTTGTATTAAAACTATATAAATAACTTTTAAATACGTTTGCATTTTCAGTTTTTAGAAAGTAAAAGTGTCGTTCAAATGCGGTTCCAAACACTACCTTACCAATAAAACATTAAGGGCATGTTTGGATACTATGCAAATGGGGGTGGGTTTTTAATTGCACATGGTCAAACATAATATATTGTTTGGTTATGATATTTAAAGTAAAACAAATGAATTCTAGGGTTTTCATTTTCCCCATTAAATGGGGCAAACAAAATCCCAACCAACCCATGTGTTTTCATTTGTAACGGAATTTATTTTCACACATCTAAAATGTATGTAAAGCAATTTTACATTTTTACCCTCTAACTAATTTATTAAAATCCATATTAGCCAAAACAAATATTTCATCTCCTAATCTTATCTTAAGAATTAAAATAGATACTTATATTTTATAAATTTATATAACTTACAATAATATAATTGTGTGGATTATAAAAATATTAATGTGGTATAAAAATATAAATGTTATTATATTAAAATATATCAAGAAATCTTAACTAACTATCATAGATATTATCCAACAAAATTGTTATTTATAAAATATAAAAAAAACCTTGTAGGATTATTTGTTAGTTGAAATCATATTAATTTTTATTTATATTCTATTATGTTAGAACCTTTTTTTAACCACATTGACTTATATATAAATTAAAAAACTAATATATGCAATATTTAAATTTAAATTTTTTTATATATAATCTATTTTTCATAAATTTTTTGGGTTTTAAGAAAATAATATATTTGATAATCATTTGAAAAAAATATTTTATCTATTTATAATATTATTATCTTTTAACATAATAAATTGGCACATATACAAATAGTTTCACATATGTGAGACAAACAACTACTAAAATGAACATGTGTGTAAATGATAACACAACATGAAACACAGACAAACATGTGCAATCAGTGTACAAAGTTTCTTTGCACGTGCAAAGCAAAATTTGCATATGCAGAAAAACACGTACAAATAATCACTGCATCCAAACGTGTCCTAAGATAACGTTTGTTTGCAAAGCAACTTTGGCAATACAGTAGTATTTTAATATGTTTTGTGTCCATATCCTTTTTTCAACTGTTTTTCTTTTAATCCAAGAATCACATTTATTGTTCATAACAGAAGCTGTTTTGTCACATTTGAAATCCAAAAAGCATACACAAAATTCTTTGAAAAACATAGATTTCATGGTACGAATTGATCTGAATCCATTTGTTAATTCCCGAATAATCTAGCGCGTTTGGCAACCAATTTAGAGTTTTTTTTTAAGTTTCTGAAAAGCAAAAGCCGCCACAAATGGATTGTCAAATGAGCTCAAAGGCCTAGTTTGATAAATGAATAAATTTTTTGGATAAATTAACATAATTTATAGGGATAAAAAATCATTATTTTTATCTAGATTTACATTTGATTATGTTTTTTATTATTTTAATTTTTTTGTGTTCTTATTCTCAATTTACCCTTCCTATTAATGATCAATTTTTTGGATTAAATATGGGATAATTTTTAATTTATTTTAAAAATGATCAAATTTGCTCTTCCTATTAATGAGGTATTAATATTGTTTGGTGGAACACATTCTTTTTTTTTTTTTTTAGAAGGGTAGTCATAAATGTTATCCCAATTTTATAAAATATGAATAAAAAATAGATATTAATATTGAGGTATTAACCCTTTATTCTCATGTCAAATTAAGCTTAAGAGCTGGTTTGGCAATGGGATAAGTGTTGGACTAATGGATAATTATAAGGATAAATGAGTGGGAGAATAGTTTATCCTCATTTGATATAAAAAAATATTGATATAACATTTATCCCACTTTTTATTACAATTTAGATAAATGTAATATGAGCAAAATTGATGAATTTTTATTTTATTCCTTAAAATTAGAATAAATTATCATCAAAACCTTATCTATTGACAAGCTAACCGTAAGGATGTTTCGTGAACAAATTTGAAAAAAAAAGTGAAGGAAAGTGATAAAATTTAGATCAAATGTGAAGTGGTAAAAAATAAAATATATTTTATTTAATCAATTTTTATGGTGTTTATGCCGATAGTAGAAAAAAAATTTACTATCATTTTCTTTCAAGTCGGATGGGGAGAAGGGAATCTGTTTCTCACGCTCTTTCAAATAAAACAAAATAAGAGAGGTAAAACGATTGAAATTTTTTTCATTTCTACCACTTTTAATCAATTCATCAAAGTTATATACTGTATGTGGGCTAAAAAAAAGATTGCGTGTAACCTGATACTCGGCGGGACCATACGCCTCGCGAGGGTGGACCTCCATGAAGAACAACTGCCCAATAATGGACCCCCTCCGAACAGTGAAGACAGGCTTCCCCCCATCAGTCCCCTCTCCGAGGAAGCCCTCCCACCTGTTATGAAGGCTGGGTCGTCTCCGGCGGAGGGTGAGGAGGCAGAGGCCGTTTGGGTCCATCAAGACGAGCTCGTGACGGTAGCGGTGGAGGTGGTCGGGGCTGTAACTGTCGACGCGGAAGAGGAGCTCGCTTTTGTTGTCGGGCTTGTCTTCGTAGACGAAGTAGCCGTCGCCGGGGGAGAAGAGGGACGCCTTCTGGACCGTCAGATGTTTCTCCTCTCTGTAGCAGTACCTCCCGCCGTCTACCACCGCCATCACTCCTCCTCCTCCTCTGCCGCCTTCCTCCGCCGTCGCAGGCTCCGATGATGGTGTTTCGTATCGACCCATATTGGATCTTGAAATGAAAAACAGAGAGAGAGAGAGATTTGGAGGAGAAAATGATTCTGATTGCTCACCCTGCCTTCTTAGGTGAATAAAAGGGCTTAAAATATCGGATGGGTGAGTTTACAGGATTACCCCTACTGAGATTGAGGGTATATACAATGGCTTTGATTGATTGATTCATAGAGGGAGGGGCGGATACACTCAGCCTATTTTACAGTCCCATACACTATTATAATATAAACATGTTTTACGCTACTACAACAAATGGGATTTTAATATAGTGCTTGGAGTAAAAGAAAATTAATTTTTAAAGTATAAAATATAGTATTATATCTCAATATATACTTCATTTCATATAATATGTATTTTAATGAGAGAACCGTATAATTTTTTTAATAAAAAAAACAATATGGACTGTAATGAACTGCAAGGAGAGCTAAACATCATTTTCAGTTCCTAAATTATATGAGTTACAATTGGTCTTTTATATAATCACAAGTACGTACAATCTTATATTTTTTTCGTTGAATATTTTTCATATGAACTATCATCAAACGATTGAGTGTAATATTTTTATTTTTTTATTGATTTTGTACAGATGGGAGAGAGTGACCAGTTGGGAGTGAACGGCCCTAACTGACTGGACATATCCATTATATTAACTAGTGGACTCCGTTTGGTTATGCGTTCAGTAGATTTGAACATCCAAATCTTGTTTCAAATGTTCTCTATATGAATTTTTCATGTTTCAAACACTTTAATGATGTTATTAAAAACTGGTGGATTCTCATAATTTAAACACCTGAACAGATCCTAAAAATACATCCACATTCATTAGATAGATATGCCCACAATTTTGAATTTCTTTGGAATAGATATACCTACAATTCAATAAAAAAAAACACATCCAAATTCTATGCATCGAATCACAAATTTGTGAAGGTTGGGACAAAGTTGAGCAGAATCAAATGAGAATAGAATAGGAGTGGGAATTAAGAAATAAAAAGGTTGACTGCCTAATACAATGCATCACAAATCATACACATTCGATTCAATTCCTTCAAAATTGAAACTATTGTCTACATTTTATCTTGATTAGTTTTTTTATAACAAGCATGATAAGTTATTCTTTCCTTTCACATATAATCACAATTGCTTTTTATCCCCACCATTTATCCAATTGTCAAATTAGTCCTATAAGTTGCATTACTATTGATCTTTTTTATAATCGCAAATGCAACCTTATATATATGATTGAATATTTTTAATATGAACTACAGACTGAGTGGGTATAACATTTTTATTTATTTATTTATTTATTTTGCTAAGAGGGTGATGACCAGTCCCAATTAGTCTTAAAGCCTTTTTTTTTTTTTGGTTACAAGTCATAAAGCTCTATTCGGTTAAAAATAATGTTATTAAAAACAAATAGGAGTCACAGAATTTGAGCCGTTGATCCTAAAAAACATCCACATTCATTGGATAGAAATACCACAATTTCGCTAAAAAGGAAATACATCCAAAATCTATGCATTGAATGACAAATTTGTGAAGATTGGGATGAAGTTGAGAAGAATCAAATGAGAGGAGGATAGGAGTGAGAATGAAGAAACAAAAAGGTTGATTTGATTAATACAACGCATCACAAATCGTACGCATTTGGTTCCTTCATTTTTGACATTTTGTAGAACAAGCAAAGCAAAGTCATCTTCTCCCACGTACGTCGACATCGCACCGTTGCTACAGTAGTCCCTTATAGGCCAAAAATGGTCCACCGACCAAACACTGTTCAACGGTCTTGATCCGATGCGATTTGCTGAACGACAATGTGTGATGTGGAGGGAGAGATGTTCCATATGAGTTATGACAGACAACCACACATATTGTTCTTCTTGGAAGTAGTGTTGTAAATGTTACGAGCATTCTAGTACCATTTGAATACTCGTTTGGAGTGACAGACAATTATGCATATTGTCCTTGTCAGTTGTGCTGTCAGTTGTGAGCTATCTAGCACCATTTGAATCATCGTTTGAAGTTATGATAGACAATCACACATATTGTCCCTCTAAGTTGTGTTGTCACAGTTATGAACATTTTAGTACCATTTGAATCCTCGTTTAAGTGGATTATGTTATTTCAACGCTACCTAAATAAAGAGCGTTGATATATTCAGTCTGTTTTACAGCACATTTTGCAGTCTTACATGCTATGATAATACATCATATAATAATGTTGTAAAAAGCGTTGATACATTCAGTCTGTTATTTCAACGTTTTGCAGTCCTACATATTATGATAACATAGCATATACTAATGTTGTAAAATACGTTAGGCGCTAGTTAGACGGTTAAGGAGAGATTGGGGATTGATCAGAGATTAATCAATCACTTTTTAAAATAATAAATATAATACATATACATATTATATATATAATAATTTTAGACTACAAATATAATAAAATAGCATCAAAACAAAAGTAATAATATAAGCATCATAGTTAATAAATATATAATATATAAGATAACTTAATATCTTATCAATCAACTATGGATTAATCATTTAATAAAAAAGCTACTATCTGCTAAGCGTTGCAGGTTGAGCCAGAAGGGACTTTTAGAACACTGTCATATATTGCGCTATTATAGTATATGAACGTATTTTTTTTCATTTTTTTAAGTAAAAAAATATACTATTATATCTCATTATATATTTTATTTTATATAACAACATTTACTTTAATAGTGTATGATTTTAAAAAAAAATTGATATGGACTACAACTACAATGGGACTGGACGTATCATTTTCCCTAGATAAACACTGAAAAAATTATTTATAATACATATTATTTATTGTTCGAAAGTAAACATATATATGGTCACGATTAAATGAAGAAGATATTGATGAATAGTAATATTAGGACTGTTACGTCCCACAATAGTCTTGGAAAAAACATACCTAAGACATTTATAGCCACATAGCCCCTGTCATTTTGTTCGAATGAATTATTGAATGAGATGACAATTTTTTTTTTAATATATTTTCTCATCCTAATTGCATATACACTCTAAATAATTGTATACGGTTTAGGATGAGAAACGTGATTAAATTTTAGGTTTAAGTGAAACATTATTTAATGAAGCCAGATCATGATTCAATGAAATATATTTTGAAAATCAGTGTTTTTCAATATTTGATCTATTGACCTTTTTAGTGGATAGGAGGTGCTAACCAGTTAACTCCAAGCTTGGTCTGTGAAATGAAGAAAATATTAGTGTTGACTTCTAATATTAGGACCGATACATCCCACAAAATATGTGTTTTTCTTTTGTGATTTCTTTGGATCTCGGATTCATTGTTGATGACTTTCCCCAAGTATTCACAACCACTGGATTTAATACATTGTTCAAAGTTTTTTCAATGCATGAGTACAATGAGCGAAAAATATGGATCCGAAACCGGCCATCTTCTTCACCTAACACCACGTGAATTGGATTAGTTGACTAATAACACAAATCATAACTTGCTTTTTTATGCTTTAAATTGGGCGCTATTATAATCAGATCCGTTTAACTTGATTTTTTTTCTTACACTTATTAAAAATATATTCGTTTAACTTGAAAATGAGCATCTACACTTTTTATTAAAACATATTACTTGTCAAATGATTTTTACTATATTATAAAAACAATTAAAGACGTGTGTGACATGAGTTTTGATAGTTAAAAAGTAATAATATTTTCCTTTAAATTATACTCATGCATGCAACGCTATGCTTCCACGTGTCTAGCTAGCCAGGACACAAAAGGCCAGTGGAAATGGTTCGATCTCATCTTCAAAACCTACCCTGGATTAGGGAGGGTCCCCTTCCCACTCGAATGGTGCCAACTCTACTGCCAAGAAATCTCAATCATTCATTTCTTCTCTCTCCCCTTTCTCACTGAATTTGAAATTTGAAAATGTATAATACTCTCTCTCTCTCCCTTTCTAACTGTATTTGAAAATGTACTTCTCTTGTATTTTGATTTCTGATATATATATATATATATATATATATATATATATATATATATATATATACTCGTGATTACGTGCGGTCGGTGCGGATTCGACGTGCGTCGTCCGATCGCGGGTCCATCGCATCAGACGGTCGGGGGCGATTCACATCGATCGTTGGATGCGATGGACCCGCGATCGGACGACGCACGTCAAATTCGCACGACCGCACGCTATCACTCGACTATATATATATATATATATATATATATATATATATATATATATATATATATATATAGGGAACTGATTAGGTGCGGCGAACGGTGGGTGCGGCAGCGATCACGGGCCGTCAATCACGGGTCTATCGCATCGGACGGTCGGGTGCAATTCACGTCGACCGTTGAATGCGATGGATTCGCGATCGGACGGCCCACATCGTGGCCGCACCTGCCGTTCGCCGCACCTAATCGCGAGCGTGTATATATATATATATCAAATGAGCTAACCCAAAATTAAAATATTGTTTTTATGAATATATAGGAGCCTAGGTTGATCATCTCTTTGGAGGTATAGTGTCCCGAAAAGTGTTAAAGGTATTCAATTTTGTTTGGGGGAAATTCAAAATAACCTCTAGTAAATTGCTTCAAATCCATATAACCCCTTTATCACTTTTCTGAATTCCATATACCCCTCTTGAAAACACTTAGAGCATTTCCAATCTTATACTCAAACATTTACTCAAATTTAAATTTGAGTAAAAAACACTCAAAACTCTCTCCAACCATTTACTCATACCCATACCAAATCAAGCCTTTTACTCAAACTTTTACCCAAATCAAGGGAGACTCAAATCTTTACCCAAATTTTTAACCTCTCTTTTTTCCTTTTACATCTACATTTTCTTTCAAATGTGACATTTTTTTTCTTTAGTTAAATTATATTAGATGTCTTCCCACCCCCCAAAATTTTCACCATCTTTTGAAACCCAAAAAAAAAAAAATTACTTTTTTTAAAAAAATTGGATGATAATAATTTTTAATTTTAAATATCTTGAAGGGGAGAAAAATTAAATAGTAAAAATGTTTAGAGAAAGGGCTTTGAAAATGTTTATAAGAAATAATTAGAAGAAGATGTGGTTTTTTTAAAAGATTTAGGTAAAACACAAAGTGATGGTTGGAGACACATCATATCAAATCAAGCTTTTACTCAAATTTTAAGTGAAATTTGAGTAATGTTTGAATAAGGGCCTGAAGATGGCCTTATGTGAATTCAAATAGTCATCTAAATTAACACCTTAATTGATAGATGGAAAATATTATGCGAATATTCTATTTGAACAAGCCTGAATGAAAATGCAGTATACTAAAAACTACTTACAATATGTTAAAAGTGCGAAAAACTATTTATGGATGACGATTTTACCCATCTGAATAGATTATAAAATCTATCAAGAGGAGAAAAATCATCGTTTACAGATAATTTTTTCTATTTTTAACACATTATAGAAGTTTTTTGATATTCTGTGTTTTTAACCAGGATTAACCAAACAAAATAATTCTCTTATGTCAACGGATATTTAACTCACAGGGTAAGGGGATTTACATATGTATTTTCAAGAGGTTATATGGACTTCAAGAAAATTCACCGGGTTATATGGATTCCTTATAGTTTAGAGATGGCTATATGGATTTTTTTTTTTGGTTGTGTATTTTCACATACGATGACAGTTTTATAATTCATGTATTATATGTGAAAAATATTGTGCTAATCTGGGATATATAAACTCTCGTGAATTAAGGTTTTTCTTATCATTTAGAGACGACAGAGAGTCATGTTTGTAGCTCATTATATCAAGTATGTAATTCAAAAAATAAGTAAAGAATTCAATCTTTAATTTGTAGATAATTTTTATTGAAACACGAGTAAATCGATTGTTCCCTGATTATATATTTTTTCCGTTCATTCAGCTACTTTGATTCATGACGATGCATTTTTCAAAACAAATTGTATGTAAGTCTGTTAATTATCTGAAAAAATATCCGTATCCAATCCGAAAATTCAGAAAATATCCGATATCTCAAAAATCCGTATCCGTATCCGAAAATTTTCGGTGCCCGTATCCGAACCGAAAATATTAATTTATTTAATTATATATTTATATTTTTAGAATTAGTATGAGTTATTTATTTATTTATTTAATTAAAGTATGTAATGTTCTATGTATATACTTATAATCTTGTGTTTTATACTAGGTAATTATTATTATTTTTTACATATTTAAAATATTACATATAAGATTTTTATTTTTGGATATTAGATCTTTGGATATTTTAAATATTTTGGATAACTATCCATATTCATTTTGAATTTTTTCATATTTTGGATAATTATCCCTATCTGAATCCGAATTTTTGGATCGGATACGGATATTTACTTTCAATATCCGTTGGATATCAGATAAAGATATTTTTTCAGATATCCCGTTCGGATATGGATATGGACCTATCCGATTCGTATGCATCTGATTGGCAGGCTTAATTTTATGGATGTATGGATAATGAGGGAGAATATAATGAACTTAATTAGATTGCTTTACCATCCTATGTAGGTTAATCTAATCAGTTATATGTTTTGTTTGTTTAAAAAAGGTAGAAATTACTACTATATATATAATATATATATATATATATATATATATATATATATATATATATATATATATATATATTACTATATAAAAGTCTCTTAAATCAAAAACTTACCGTTTGACCTTTTTACCCCTATCAATTTATTCAATCCCATTACAGTTCATTCACACCACTTTAATGACAACTATTTTTTCATTCAACTCCTACCTTTCTATTCAATTCCAAGAAAACTCATTTACATCATTTTAATCTTATTTATACCACTTTAATGATAAATATTTTTTCATTTAACCCCTACATTTTGATTCAATTCCAAGAAAACCCATTTACATCATTTTAATCTCATTTATAGCATTTTATAATACAATACATTTCATTATGTAACATATTTATTAACTTATAATAAAATTAGTTATCATAATATTATTATGATACTCTTACATTTCTACTCAATTCCATAAAATCCATTTACAATATTTTAGTTTCATTCATAGTTTATTATAATACATACATTTTATCATGTAACATATTGATTAACTTATACTTAAATTTGATTATCAGAATATTATTAGGATAAGACATGATATATTATACATTAAAAATATAATTCACAAAAAAAAAAAATTTCCATTTCATATGCAAAAACATGATATATTAAAAAATGTATCAAATATTAATGTAATTCACATCTATTAGCATTTATTTAATTCACACATATTTGATTAGCATTTACTCTATTCTCTTGGATTTCTCTACTTTATTAATGTCCCAAATAATAAATAGTCCATCAGCTCTATCCAACAAAAAAAATATAATTCACAGTAATTAAAAATGCAATCCAATAAAAAAACAAATGTATAAAATACTAGTACAAAAAAAAATATTGCTATAAAAATGAACAAATTCAGATTTGAGCTTTGTGTGAACTCAACAATAAATTTATCTAATTAAAATCCATTCATATTATTGTAATCTCATCCATAATTTATTCATATTTTCATCATATCACGTATGACATATTAAAAGTTTAAGCTTCATATTTCATTATACTTATATGATGACCACTATAGATATATCATATCTTAATATTAATAATTTACATCATTTATGATAAAATTACATTCATATGCTGACTTATCCATGAAAAAATTCATTTACATCAATTATGATTAAATTACATTAATATACCGACTAAAATTATATTAATATGTTTATTATTTTATAATCATATTTGAGTATTATAATATTAATAGGATAATAGGATCCTTATAAAATGAAAATATATTCAAAATATAATTAAAAAAAAATTCTCATTTCATATGCAAAGACATGATACATTAAAAAAAGGTATCAAATATTAATGTAATATCTTCATTATTGATTTCCAAATTATATTATGAAAATTCATCCACCCTCCATTCAATCTCCTCATCATTCATCCCCTCTCCATTCAATCCCCTCATCTTCTTCTAGAGACAATGGCTTATGCTCTTCCACAAACCCCCAAATTTATTTATGTAAATTGAATACCCATTTATTGCCATCCCCATTCATTTGGATAAATGGATCTATCATCGATCTCTTTTTTCTTCTCTCTCTCAAATGTTTTTTTAACCTTAGGAAGGTGAGTTAATCTTTTGTAGATATGATGCTTATTTTAGAATTTTATGTTGCAAATAAATTAAATATGTTATTTTTTCATTTGATTCCTCTTTTTAAAAAATTGGCATGTATCTACTATTAAAATAAAAAAATTCTCAAATAAGATATTTGTTTTATCTTTAACAGACTGATCTTCGATTCTCTATTTTGATTGGAAATAGCGCAATAGTGGATCTGATTTTTGTTCATATATCTTTTATAATATAATTTCATTATAATATTTTCATCATCATAATAGAGTACCATTTTTTTCTATCTAATCATGAGAATATTATGATGTCCGAATTTAATTGTCTATGTAACCAATTTTTTTAAAAAAATTTACTATCTGAATTTTTTTTTCAATTTTGCTCTTCATGATACAGGATGTGTAGCCGTCTTCAAATTATTAAATTTGATGATCTTAAAATATTTTATTTTAAATTTATTACCCATATCAATTGTTGGTTTTTGCATTCACCATGTTTGAGTTTTAATGATACGATTTATAATATTATCACTCGCCGTCGACTAGAGAACACACGTTTATAGCCTTGTTAAGTCAAATTGTTGACCTGATTATTTTAAAAAAAATTCCCAGTGGCCTATAAGTGCAACATTTTTCATTAACTAAAAACAACATTGATTATTCAACGTCGTTAATGAAAATGCTTGCCAATAACATTATACGTTATAGATATATTAATTTATTATAATAGAAAATACTACATGACTATCAATTTTCTGACCTGTTTCCAAATAGATGAAATGGTAACATTACCATATCTAATGAAATATGTCAAGTAAAATTTCATAAATTTTATTACTCATATCAATTAGTGGTTATCATAATATTATTAGGATACTCTTACATTTCTATTCAATTCCATAAAAATCAATTTACAATATTTTAATTTCATTCATAGTTTATTATTATACATACATTTTATCATGTAACATATTGATTAACTTATAATTAGATTTGATTATCAGAATATTATTAGGATAAAACATGATATATTATGCATTAAAATATATAATTCACAAAAAAAATATTTTAATTTCATATGCAAAAACATGATACATTAAAAAAAGTATCAAATATTAATGTAATTCACATTTATTAGCATTTATTTCATTCACACATATTTGATTAGCATTTACTCTATTCACTTGGATTTCTCTACTCTATTTACTCCTCAAATAATCAATAGTCCATAAGATTTACCCAACAAAAATATATATAATTCACAGTAATTAAAAATGCAATCCAATAAAAAAAACAAATGTATAAAATACTGGTGCAAAAAAAAATTGCTATAAAAATTGACAAATTCCGATTCGAGCTTTGTGTGAACTCAACAATAGATTTAATCTAGTGAAAATCCATTTATATTATTGTAATCTCATCCATAATTTATTCATATTTTCATCATATCATGCATGACATATTAAAATTTTAAGCTTCACATTTCATCATCCTTATATGATGACTATTATAGATATATCATAAAATAATATTAATAATTTATATTATTTATGATTAAATAAAAATGTTAAATCAATTATGAAATTATTAGTGTAACTAAATTTTTTGATATTAATTAATCAAAACATATATTACATTTTGTTTATGTGCAATTTGTACATACACAACAACTAGTATATATATATGTTTCGTTAAATGTATGATATGTACACTTACAAAATAATTTGCTATAAGAATTGCATGCGGGACTTTGCAGCCTTGAATGTAATATCTATTAATATCAATAAATCAAGTGACATATTTTTCACTCATATATATTTCTGGTTAGGAAAATGATGTCCATCCACAACCCATACTAGCTTTTTAAAAAAATATACATATATACTATGCATTGGTATATTGAAGTACATAGTGTTATAAAAAGGAAAGTACTGATACACTAGGACAATTTTTTCTTTGAAAAATGAAAAAAAAAATTCATACATTATGATAGTGGATAGATGCCGTGTATACACAATGTAATGTATAGACGCCTGAGTGACTGATACTAGATTGCAGAGAGGATTGTAAATGAATGTTTGGGCTCTATATATTACTCAAAAGGGTGTTGTTATATACAATCTTTTTATTGGCCTTAATGCAGTCATATACCTCGTTAGCCAATCCAGCGAGGTATATATCTCTTTATATCCAGATATATACTTTCTTAAGTGAGATGCATATATACCCTATTAAATTTTTTTACACTTGTTAAAAATGAGTGTATTCAATTCAAAACGAAGGATATATATTACATCAAAATATATATCTCTTTAAATGAGATTTGCTATTTTTTACACTTGTTCAAGCTTATGTAACATTTATCTGCTTAAAAACAGTACAAAAGAAACAGAGCATACACTCCCCTTGGAAAGCCAAAGAATCTCTCCCAAATGTGTACGTACGATTACATGAAGACGAATAACGGAAAGAAAAATTAAGAGCCATTCATTACCACTGCATGCATGAAATCTAACATTTTTGTTTCTGGATTCCTGAAAAGTAAAAGTACATTGATATCATGGTCTCTTTAGAGCTATAGATCATGCAGTGTATGTTTTAATGTCGATTCAAAAAAGGTGTATGTTTTAATGTCGATTCAAGAAAGGCTGCTTTTTTTAGTCATGCTGTCAAGCTGTGGTGGTGAGCTTGTTGTGTTCTCTTTCTTTTTTCTTTTTGATCAAATCAAGAGATATTATCATGTCCAATTATTAGTTTCCCTTTCAGTCTTTGAGGTTTTTTTTATTTAATTTATAATGTATACAATAACAAAGGAATACTCATATATAAATATATAATATGATATGAAAATATGATGTTCAAAGTAGGGTTAAAAATGAGATTAATTGTATAAAAAAATCTTTCCTCTTTATTAATGTGGTGAAATATGCTTTTTTTACTGTACAGATGACACCAAATTAAGAAGAATTAGACAATAAAGAGGACTTAATAGTGACAATATTTGGTCATATACAATATTTGTCTAAATGGGTTGTATATATTTTTCTTTTTTCAGAAAAAATGTACATGTTTTGAATGTTGTTTTGAACTATGCTTCTTTGCATGACAGTATACTGTGCTAGTAAAACATATTATGTTGATAAGAACAATGACCATAAATATGTATCAGAATTTGAAAACTTATTTTTTTTAAAAGCCATTTGATAAAGAAAAAGTAAAAAAAGAATAAGATAACATCTTTAATAAATCTAAATTTTGAAAAAATAGTTTTTCTTGGACAAAAACTCTCCCAACACTTTTTTTCCTCTACTTTAACTCGATCGACATATCTAACTTTGAACAGAGATTTAATCCTTTCACACCTTCCAATGGAGGCTGAACTCATCAGCCACTTTTTCTGCTTTAAAATCTTCGTTTGAGTTCATTCATGAGGGCCTACGTTAACAATAAATGATTCTGCATGTCATGTCTTTGTATAAAAGACAGACACGTATGAGAACGCATTGTGACTTTTTAACACCCAATCTTTAAACACAATCACATATAAACAGAGACAGTGCAGTGACTTTAAAAGTTAGTTGGATTACAAATTAAAGTAGAAAAAACAAAGCAGTACATGAATACAAGCTCATCAAAAACTTCCCGAAAATGGAGAAACACAGAGTGAGAGAGAGAGAGAGAGAGACAGTTGTGATACAGAGTTTCTGACCAGCTGCAGTTCTCACATGGAAGATCAAAACACACACAGAGAGAGAGAGAGAGAGAGAGTTGTGAAGTATAAAGAAAGAAAAGATGATTCAGTCTTGGATCTTTTTCTCATCCCAACAACAATGGGTACCTCACTGCACTGGCCAACACCTTCTGCTGCTCCATCTGTATGTATCAATACATGCAGATTCTATATTAAAGATAAAAGAAAGAGAGAGAAACACAAAGACATAAAGATATGCATAGATGTTGTTTACATGGAAGAGTTCATGAAGCTTGTTTTCTAGATAGCAGTACTCGTATTCCAGCACTTCCAAAGAACGCAAACATCTGCATGCATGCGCACATTCATTATCATCCACCAACATTAGAATTTCATTAGTAACATTAATCAGAAAATGTGATCCAGTCAGTATTAAATCTCATCAGTACATGTAACGCACCCAGTTCGGTTGCTCTGCTCAGAAGCGGTGCGGAAAATCAAGCACACGTTGCGCACCCGCTTCGCGCCGATGCTGGAGCTGCTCCCCATGAACTGGTTCAAATGGACTCCTATCTTCTTATAATCCGTCGTCTCCGCATCCGAACTATACATTATATGCAAATTTATTAACACAATGTGACAAACCACATATATTGTAAGAGATGATCTGCTGAGAGGGAGGGACTTACAGTAGTGTTCGGAGGCTCCTAAGGTGCTTGTCAGACTCCCTGAGGTATATGCACACCACCTCCGACACGAAGTTCGGCGCCGACTCGTCCTGAAGCTGCCGGAGCTCCAAGAACTGTCCATCCAGCACCCCCTGCATGAATTCATTCATAAGCAAGTGAAATTGTCAGTACTTAAGTCTTTTATTAGATACTGACCAGATCTAATGAGAATTCTTTCCAGTTTACCTGGTGGAGGAGAAGTGCCAGAAGGCGGTCCATGTCGGCCTCCAAACGAGAGGCTCCCCACCCCAACATCCACACCGGGAGACCCGTCTTTGCAATACGACGGTGGCAACGGCGGCGGCGCGGTGGTGGGTGCTGATGGTGGTGGTGGTGGGGGCAGCAAAAAGGGGTTGCTTATAACTTACTAAACACAAACTCTCATGTGGGTGTATAAAATAATGATGAGTGGAATGAATACATCAATATATGAAAGTCACTTATATATATATACACACACAAGAGAAGCATATATATAAAGAGATGTATCAGGTGGGGCGTGCGTTGGGGGACGCGATCGAGGAGAATGCCCGGAATCTACCGGACCGAACGTCCGGGCCCGCCGTACAGTCAGGCGTGGCGTGGCCTTTGTTTTCTATATTTTTGTTTTTGTTTACGTTTCCGAGACCGACCACAGACACACATGGCAGGAGTTCAAAATTTTCTTATGGGGAAAAATCCAAATAACACCCAGTAGACTGTTTGAAATCTATGAGACCCCAATTTTTTTTCTCTAGTCTATGTTAATTTTTAAAAATATTCATGTAAATCTAAATTATCTCATGAATTAAATTTTTGTTAACAAATGAGAAATGTTCTATAAAATTATGTTTGGTTAACCGTGATTGAAAATACAGTATACTGAAAAACTCATTCAATGTGTTAAAATGAGAAAAAACTTTATATAAATTATGATTTTACCTATCTGAATAGATTATAAAACCTTATTCAGAGGAGTAAAATCGTCATTTATAGATGATTTTTCACATTTTTAACACATTGTAGGAGATTTTTGGCATACTGTGTTTTCAGTTTGGGTTAACCAAATAGAAAATTCATAAAATATTCTTTATTTATCAATGAAAATTTTACTTGGGGAGTTATTTGGATTTATATATGTATTTTCAGAGGGTTATATGGATTTCAGAAAAAATCAGGGTTATATGAATTTTGGGCCAGGTGGTTGTATGGATTTTCCCCTTTCTTTTATTGAAGGAAAAATTAATTCTGGATCCGATGAAATATCTAAATTTATTTTAAGTCCCGAGTCTTTCCATCAAAGAGGGTTATTTAATATCGTTTTTTCTTTCTAATTTTACTAGTCTTCATATTTTTTTGTGCCCCCATCTCTCCATCCACACAAATAATGAAATCTTCTCATTATGACGAACGCAATAAACATTCATCATGTCACAATAAAATGCATCATAATAAAAAAATTAACAATGTACAAAACACATCAACAAAGTAACACACAATTTAAAGTTATACATAGAAAATTTAATAGTGTACATAGACATGTTAACAATATATAGAGACGATTTAGAAGAGGTAAAAATGAAAAATATAATGGTGGACTTAACGGAATACAGGCAGAAGGACTTAGAAATAATATGCAATATGGTTTTGGGTATTAAAAATAAATCTAAATATTTTAGGGACCTACAAATAATTTAATAATTTCTCGAAGGACCCAGGATTATGTGGGTTTCTTGGCATTTATTTGTTTGTCTCTTCCACAACACAAACCACTGTGTTTGTACTGAGCACGTTCGCTTGCCTTTTCTTTTCCTACTCAGATTTGCTGATCACATGTATGTGTATTTATATATTTTTCAGGGTTATTTTTTTGACTTAGCTTTTCTGTTTTACTTGGGGAAAGTCTGACTGACAATATGGAGAACTGCCTCCTCCACCATGCCTTAAGAAGTACCCCGAGATACAGGTGGGGCTGCCTTCAAAGGTTTGGCTTGTTCTGAAACTACTTTGCTTGGAAGTCATCCTTATAAAAAAAATAAAAACTAAAAATTTTCATTTTAAAAACTTTAATTAGTTGGTATAGTGGTATATACCATTTATGATGAAAATGTTGAGAACATTTTTGTTGTTAGGACATCATTTTATCCTCAAACAATTGTTTAACTAGTGTGACTTTTGATATGTTCTATAGTTCATTTATTTATATAAATAAAATATAAATACATTGACATAAAGTATTAATAAAAAGATAAGTAACGGCGTGATTTAGTAATTTTCAAAATAATTTTTCAACCAATTTTTAACTAGGGTTTGAAAATGAGTTTGGTCCCACTTTAAAAAAAATATACAAAAAATGAGGATTTAGTAGTTTTTTAAAAAATGAATTTTGAAAAATGAAAAAATTACTTTAAGTGAAAAAAATTTTCAAATTTGTTTTTCAAATTTGTTCAAAAACGCTAACAGCAAAGGTAAATCGTGGTTTTTAAAGTTGAAGAAGTTTAAAATCATCCATTTCAAATCGATAATCTAAGAAAACTGAGTTTACAAAAGCTAAATCATTTTAACATTTGGCTCCAAACTAGGCCTGAGATTAGATTATAAGTAATGCTAGATTAAATGACATTACGTCATAAATTCTATTTGAAATAAAAATATTTCATCCAACCCTAATTTTAACCCAAGTATGATCATATACCTTCCAAACATCAATATATAAGTTTTAGAATGATAATTTGAACTATGTACGGCTCCATTTGAGATAGGGATGGTAGTGAGATGGAATAAATAAGAAACCAACTCTGCTAGCCTGACTCTATTGGGATGAGTTTGTCCCTAAATGTTGAATCTGAACTCAAATTAGACCCATCCCAACCCGATGATATGAGGAGTTTGGGATTCAAAGACAAAACCCACCCCGTTATACCCTGTTTAAATCATTTGTCATCAAAATTAATATGATATATAAGTAAAATTAATTCATCCTATATTACTATTATTATTATTATTCCAATTGCTATAATACTTAAGCATATATCAAGTAATATTATATAAGATATTTCTTTATTTTATAATCTAAAAATAAATAAAATATTATTAAAATATTTTAAAAATTGAGATTCTTAATTTTGTTTCCTTCTAAATGGGACAAGACGGGATGAGTTTGAGTTCTTTGAAAACATGTTAGGACGGGTTTGGAACAGAACAATCCAACTCATCATATGTTTGGGACGAGATTTTATTAGCGGTTTTGATATTGAGATTAACCAAATCTATCTCAACCCGCCCGATTGCCATCCCTAGTTTGAGACAATGGTGGGAACACTCACATTTTCAAGATCTGCAATTATAATTAAATTTTGTGGTGAAGAATCACACTTTCACGAGCTTTTCAAACATGAAAAATGGATTTGATGTGAGGGGATCGGAGGACCTGTGTGAAGGCTAAAGCAACAATATCGTTTGGATATGTGATGACATTTTTTTAACCTTTTCTCTATAGAATCCATCTCATTGAGGATTTAAAGAGTCTCAAGTCTGAATTTGGTCAATATCATTAGTATTAAATTGTACAATCAATTGTTGGATACAAGTGTCACTCTTTTATTTGATCCAATCAGGCTTCGGTTTGATCAGTATCATCAATATCCAATAGGAGAGTGACACATATATCCAATAATTGATTGTAGAGTTCGATTCATAGACTTTGTAGTTTGATTCATAGACTGTACTGTTTCGATACTGATGGTACTATGTTCGGATTTAAAGAGTGCCAAAAATTAGACTAGTTTTTTGAGGTTTTTTGAGCACTCAACCTAATGAAAGGCATGCTTCCATCCATGACATCAGCACCAATCCATCATGATGAGCTGATGCATTATCACAAGACAAAAATTTCAGAGCTTCCCACTCTCCCCATCCCCCACAACACAAAATAACTACAGAAAGAAATTGATGATGTTAACATAGCTTCCCAATGTCCCGCACGCCCATATTAGGTTTCTGTACATGTATTTATATATATAATTATATATATACACACTTTAAGCTTTCAAGCAAGCGCGCATGTGTTGGTCTCCTAATCTTGTTGAGATTCCAAATGTTGGCTTTTCCTCTGTAAATATGTCCCTTCTTTTATCATTTGTTTATATCATGAGAGAGGTCTTAGGTTTTTTTTTTTTTTTTTTTGTTGGTGAATGATGAGAAGAATGAAAAACATGAGACCATTAATTAACTTAAAAAGGATGTGTAGCTCGAGATAATCCGCGTGTTAATTAGTAGGGGTTTTTAGTCTGCAAAGTGAGTGCCTTCTGTGTTTCCTCTTTTAACTATCTTTGATTAAATAAACAAGTATTACCCATAGTGATCTCTGGAGTCTGGAGGTTTTATGGTTTTAAAACTTTTTAACATTCATGTAGTTGTGTTTATATGACGAGATTTCGTTATCAACTTTAATTATGGCTAGTGTGTGGCTTATATTCTCAATCTACTTGTGTTGGAATACTCAGGAAAATTTTATTTGGAATTCTTCATTCATGTGTTCATTCAGGATATCTATATGCAACAAATAGAGGCTAAAATTAACATACATAGGTATCTCAAAAACTCATGGCACGGTGGTAAAGGGACATTATCCTCTATCCCCAGTTTGATATATGATGAACACAGACAGAGAAAAAAATTTGGTTTAAGGAAAATGTTACATTCAGTCTTAACATATGGAAAATGTTACACTCAACTTTTTTTTACTGGTAGCGTTTGTTCTTAAATATTAGGGAATGTGTCTCCCATTACATGGCCTTAGCACAAAACACATTCCCTAGGCTAGGGTAAGCACATTCAAGGATGAACTGGTTGAAAAAAAAAGAAGAAAAAAGACGAGAGAAAAAAGAGACTAGTAGTGTTGATGCAATCTCCATGAGGAACAGAGAACCTTCATTGGAAATTATTGTAAATTCTATTTATAAGATAATTCAGAATGTTGAGAGCATCACCTTCCACAATTGTTAGAAATATCATACATTCATTCTTTTATGTTTGTCCTCCTCTAATTGTGTTAATCTACTCATTCTATTCTATTTGTATAACGGGTTTCACATATCAAATCACATGTCATCACTTCTTATACTATATAAAGAACCTATATATCAAATCAATTTTTATTTTACTTTTTTTAAAAAATTTATTTGTAGCATTCACCTTTTATCCACAGTTTATCTATGGTCAACAAAATAACAAAAAACTTCATTATTATGTTTTCTAACAAAAATTACTAAAATCACAATCAAATAGAAAATATCTTACTCCATTAATATAGTTATCTATTACATAATAACTTATGTCACTATTTATACTGATTTAAAAACGTGAGAGTGACTCAATGCATAGAACCCTTCTAAGGGTGCGTTTGGTTGCGCGATTGCGCTGCGATTGCGATTACAGGAAGCTGTGTTTGCAATCGCGCAACCAAACATTTTGTAATCGCAGTTTTAAACCCAGCGATTGCAGGCAAATAGTGCTCAAAAGCTGCGATTTCAAAAAGCTGAGAAAGTGAGCTTCCTGCAGAATCAGGTTTGCAATCGCAACCCTTCTAAATGCATGAAAAACAATGAATATAAACACTTCAAAAAAATATCCTCTTTGAAGATCTATTATCATCAATGCCCCACGAATAGGTTAAATTTGTATTCATGTCCTTTTGATGAGAGGTATTTAATCACAATTTAAGTATTTTAAAATTTAAAGGGAAAATCCATATAGCCCCCTATAAACTATCCAAAATCCTTATAATCTCCTTGACTTTTCTTGAAATCCATATAATCCCCTGAAAATATTTATGTAAATCCAAATAGCTCCATGACTTTAATTTTCGTTAACAAATGAGAAATATTTTGTTTCGTTAACCCTGACTGAAAATATAATATATAAAAAAAAAATCCTACAATGTATTAAAAATGAGAGAAATCATCTGTAAATAATGATTTTATCCATCCGGATAGAGTTTTATAATTTATTTGAAGGGGTAAAATCGTCAATTATAGAGTGTTTTCTGCATTTTTAACACATTTTAAGGGAGTTTTTTGATTTACGGTGTCTTCATACTTGGGTAGTCAAATTGAATATTAGCATAATATTTTTCATCTGTCAATAAAAGCTTAACTTAGGGGGCTATTTAAATTTACATAGGTGTTTTTAGGGGGTTATATGGTTTCTGAAAAAGTCAGGGGGTTATATAGATTTCAGACAGTTTATTTGAATTCCTCAATTTTAAAATAATTCCCCTCGAAAGGGTATCCATATACACAATTCAAGCCATTTGAAGGGGTATTGTTGAAAATAACATTTCATTAAAAATATTTGGACAAAATGAGATTATTTCACGGGTATATATATGCAAAAAAAAAACCCAAAAAGAAAGAGAGCAGATATGGCTGGTAATACGAATGGATGAGATTTGGCGGGGAAGCCCTTCCACATGCCTTGGAAAAATATCTTGACTGAACTCAACCCCCTCCCTTTATTTTTATTTTATTTCAACTTCTACAGAAAATACAAGAACAGATAGAGCTCTCTTTACAGAAGCAGAGCTTCTGATTGAGAGATTGGACTTTGAAAATGGCCTCTGCATGCACTTCTTCCTCCTCTTCTTCGCTCGTTCTCCATCCTCCGTTGTCATTCGCTGAATCGCCTTCCCAAGAAATTCAATCCTTCCCTAACCCACTCATGGTATAACCTCTTTCTCTATATCCATCTAATTGTCTATCTAGTCAATCCATCCATCCATCCATCCCATTTATGTAACTCATGAATCATGTGTGTGTGTAGTTGGGTTTGTTGAAAAAACATATCTAGGAATCGAATCAAAGATGAAGAAAAACAACTACATAAATTAGAGAGATATTTTTCTTTATATTTTTGGATTACAGACTCTATGGTTTGGTTTGGTTTGGTTTGGTTTGGCAAGGGGATAAGTAATGGGATAAGGGTTAATCGTTGGGGTGGGGGGGGGGGGGGGGGACAACTTATCCCATATGGTATAAATTGTGGATATTTGTCCCGATTTTAAAATGAAAATGGAGACTTTTTTGTTTCACCTAAATACTGGAATAACATTGTATCCTCACTTTTTGTCTAAATTTTGACAAATTTAAATAAGGGCAAAATTGATGGACTTTTTATCCCATAAAATTAAGATAACTTATCCCCAAAACCTAACCCCTTACCAAACCAATCCTATGGGAAGAGGGGGGTGACAGGATAGTCTCTCAATGATATGAGGAACTCTTACTTAGAGAAGGGTATATATACATTGTTGATATATTGTCATACATACTCACATTAACACAGAAATTACAGACTAATACTACAAGTGTACACGTCACTCCCTCCAATTGGACAAGAGTGTACTATCCTCCTTTGTGTTTAGTTCTTCCTTGGTGTCCAGTCACCTGAATAAAGATATCAATCCAATAGCGATTGGTGTGTCTTGTCATGTTCAGGGATCATATGAAATCAGGTTTATGTAGTAGGGAACTAGGGATGTTGGGTTGGTGTTGTAATCCCCCACTCATATTACAGTTCATAGAACATGCCCATTGTTTTAAGATGTATGTGACTGGTTTTATAGATCAGGACATATATGATGGGTGTGCTTGTACATACTGATTTAAGTCTTATCCGTTCTTTGGAATCATCTTTTGATTATTTCTGTCTTGTGTTTTATGCAGCTACAACTTCGGTTAACAGCCATTCGCTGAAATGCCCAATAGGGAGGAAGAATTATAGGATGATCACTAAAGTAAATGCTGTTGCAACAACGGCAGCACCTGTTGAGGAAATCAAAGAGTATGTCTGCTTAGTTATGTTTGTATTTTTGAAACCATGATACTGGCTTTGATGGTCTGATAAAATGTTTTAAAAACTGTTAAAGGTGGCCTAGATTTATAATTTAGGGGTGATTTAGGGGTGTGTTAGGAAGAAATATGCATCTTCATATATGAGGATAATTGCATTGCATCTTTGATGCTAGGTTTGCTCCTTTGTGAATGATGGGCAATTGCTTTCTAGCTCTGATTTTTCTAAATATCTAAGAACAATTTTGTTCTGGGGGGTTACTGTGATCTATGTATTATAGGCTTCTCATTTTTTATTGTTATTGAAGGGAGATCATGTTACATCTGCCATATTAGTAAGTAGGACATGCTGAAGATCCAACCATACTTTTATCTGCTTTGGATCCGTATCTAGTAGATCACATGATTTTCATCATCTTATTACTGAATTGTACTTTGCATGTGTTTGATATGTACTAGTTTGAATTAACTATCAATTCGTATGATTCATCAACACTACCTCTATTAATTCATGAAATTCTTCTGCATTATTATCCTGTATTCTAATTATGTTGATCCAGAACTTTGCTTTCTCACCAACCAATATGTCTGACTTATCATCTATGTTTTTTTTTTCTCTTTATCATCTATGTTGATAATCTATGTTACTATATTTCCATATTGAAAAAGAAAACATATGTTCTGTTAATTTAGCTCAAGAGCAAGCTTGTGTGATATTTTGATATTGAACTTATACGCAGTAAAAATCAAGTCACCCATTCTGAGTCTATTGCCTTGTTCCTCATGTGATTGCTACAAACCTCCATTTCAGGTGTTCTCTTCCCACTTGGGCCGAATTCGACCTTGGAAGAGCTCCAGTTTATTGGAAAACTATGAATGGTCTTCCTCCTACTTCTGTACGTAAATGAATGCTCTTAGTTTAGATGTCAATAGAATTTATTGGAGACTTGATTGAGAATTTACTTGAACCTTTTACAGGGAGAATATTTAACCATCTTCTACAATCCTGCAGCGACCAAGCTCATTCCTAATGAGGAGTTTGGAATTGCTTTTAATGGTAACATCTTCTACTCAATAGTTGTTTATTGTGAAACAACACTAGTTCACATGATGGATTCAACACTCGCAGGGGGCTTTAATCAGCCCATCATGTGTGGGGGTGAGCCAAGGACAATGACGAAGAAAACACGTGGGAAAGCTGATCTTCCTATATATACTATCAAAATATGCATACCTAAGCATGGTTAGTGCATCATTTATGAATGTTAATGGTCTGATTTTCAAACTAAGTAGTTGGCACATCTTGAGTTTCTGATGATTCATTCTGTTCTGCTTATGGCAGCCACGAACTTGATCTTCTCATTTACAAATGGAGTGGATTGGGATGGTCAGTATAAGCTGCAGTTTCAGGTGCCTAATAGGTGGAAAAATAAACCCATCAACTTCTTCAATGAGGTAAAATATTGAAGAAATTTTCAACACCACATTTACATTTGTGCCTTGCTTATTGTTACATCATATGATTGACTTCGACATGAATTTAATATAAACCAGTATCTTTTCAGTGTCTGATTTTAGCTTACCAAATAGAGACTGATAATTTGATCTATATGGATGATCCTAATTTATGAGTTATTCACAAGGAGGTGAACACCAATTGTAGTAAAAAAATGACAATCAATAAATTTAACTAAGTTATGATCTACTACACGGACGGTGGGGGGGGGGGGGGGGGGGGGTGTGTGAAGAAAATAACATAGTTTTAAGGAAGTGGAAATCATTCTCAAATGATTGATGTGTAATGATTGGTTGAAGACTGGAAGGCAGACATGTCACTTGTTCTCGAACCAATCTTTGAAATGATCACCTTATTTTGATTTAACATTTTTTATGCTTTCGAATTATGTAACAAAAAATTAATAAGTGTGGGGCATGATCATTCTTCTATACAGGGTTTAGCTGAAGAACTGGGCAAAGAGGGTGCTTGTGATAGAGCGATCTTTCCAGATTCAAACATCATTGTCACACGTTGTGCGATGATTGGCAACCTTACTGTTGAAGGAGTAAGTACATATGGCCTTGTTATCTTTTAAGATGTCCATCATTTAAACATCTATATAGGACTACTTACTGCATCTTACCCCCTCTGTGGAATCGACTTTCAAAAACTAATTTTTTCCATAAAAGCTGCACAAAAACCAGTTTTTTTTTTCCTTCTCTAGAAAAGTTGTTTAATGTTTAAGACTTAAAAAAAATGAACATCTGAAACTAAAAACTATCATTTGAAAACACCCGTTTGAAACTGATTGTCTGAAAACTGATTTTGCAGAAGGTACTGTCAACCAGCTTTTTCACAAAATAATGTTGATAGCCAAAACATAAAACCAAAGCTAATGTTCAAAAATACATTCGCAACTGATTACCTTAAAAACTGATTTTGCTTTTCTGACAATTGGTTCTGAATGGGACCTAAGAATTGATCTTCACCAAGTTCTTTCTCACGCCATCGTACTAATTCAGGGTGACCGCTGCAATCTGGACCTTGTTACGGGCTGCACAGATCCAAGTTCCCCGTTATACAATCCACTGGCCAATGTAGACGATGGATCTTGTCCGTTGGATTTGAACACACAAGACTGATGGTGGTGATGTTTGTATTTAGAACCACAATTGGTCAAACTCAAAGAAACCATGCCTTAGCATTGATGTAGATAAACCTATACAAGTCATGATCAATGCAGAAACCACAAGACTGGCATCAATAGATATTGTTGTTTCTGCTCTCAAAGATTACATCTCCAGCTGTGACTTCCATCCATTAGTTTGGTTACCCATTTTTCCTTGTCATGCATGAAGGATATCAGCAAATGTAGTATGGATTATTACCAAAAAAAATCTAGTATGTCTGATTTGACAACTGATTATGATGAAATGAATTGTGTCAGATGTGTTTATGATTAGTTATTTATGCATATCCAAACAGTCTTGGAATTTTTAGCTGATGAGATTAATCACCAGGGAAAGTGCTAAGGTTTATGCATGCATATAATCCCAGTATATCGTTTGAGCATGCATATAATCCCAATGAAAAAAAGGAAAATGACATGTTCAGCCTTGTACGTAGCCCTATAACCTTCATTGGTTTTTTTTTTTTTTTTGTAATATATATTCGTCTATTGAAATATATATTGTTATAAAAATACATAAAGTATATTTTTCTTTAAAAAAAAAAAAAAATCATACACTACAATAGTGTAACATACAATGTGATAATGTAGTGTATATATACTACATTATCGCAGTGTATAAGCGATTGAGAAACCGATTTTAGGTTGGAGACAGGATTGCAAACGAACTTAGTGTATCAACGCTCTTCCAAATTATAACTTACATGAAATTTTATATAATATTTGTCTAAGGGTGTGTTTGGGAGTGTGGCCACGTTCAAGAAAGTGGGGCGGTTAAAAATCATTGTTTCTACGGCTTCTCAAATATTAACCATTTTTTCTTAGAAACACTGTTTTTCATTTGGAAACACAACAGACACTAGTTTTTCATATGAATCTACAGTGGCATTATCTAAAAATCCCCGCCGAAGAATCTGCCTTACCACATATTCAAGAAACCTAGAGAGACCTTAGACAATGCTATTTTTTTAGTTAAGCTCATATGTAGGTAGGACTTATGATCTATGGATGTAATTAAAATGATTGAAAGTGGTGGGTTTTTTTTTTATTTTTTATTTTTTGATGAAAATTTGTGGTGGTTTCATGCACCCCTAGAGGTGCAACACCACCACTTAAAAAAAATAGAGCGGTGTGAGGAGAATCGCCTCCTCTATCTATAGCCATCGCTAACTATCGCCCTCCCATGCCACTTTCTTTTTTTTCTTTTTCTTTCTCTACATCTTTCAGTATCACCCCATCCCACAAAAATATCAAGTTGGGGTGACTGCCGGATTGGGTGTGTGATAATGAATTATATTTTTTCATATACAAATACTTAATTTTTTATTTTTTTAATTTAAAAAGATATTTGTAATAATTACACAACAAAAAAAATATTGTTATTGTTATAATTATTGTTATTTCTGAAAATACAACTAAAATTCATTCCAAAGATATAATAATATTTTCACAGCTACAATAAACACGTCTATTATTTATTATATATACATATATCCAAAGGATTGGGACGAAAGGAAGGTGGTATTCATCGATTCTTCTCTTGAAAAAAGAAGGAGAAGAAGAAGGAGATGGATGAAAACATGCATGGAAGCAATGCCAAGACCATCTCCGCCGCCCAATCAAACGGAAATCCAAAATCAAAGGGAAAGTTGGGTTGCCTCTGTCGCTTCCCGGAGAGCAGAGTGAGGAGGCTCATGAGGGCGGAGGCCCCCGGCGACGGTTTCCGAGCCACCAAAGATGCAGTCTTTCTCATCAACAAAGCTACCGTAAGAAACACCCAATCTCTTTATAACCCTCCCAAACCACATAAAAAGATGGGATTTTGATGTTCCCCCTTTGGATTTTCGCAGGAGAGGTTCCTCCAAGCTCTTTCTGGGGATGCCTGCGCGTGTTCACTGCGGGATCGGAAGAGATGCATCGGTTACAAACACCTCTGTGAGTTTGGATTTGGGTTTTGTTTTGATGAGCGTTTTATGGGATTGTTTGAACGTCTTTGTTTGATTGGTGGTCGCAAATGCGTGAAAGCTTCTGCTTTGTTGTGAATTTTTTGCAAGTATGTGTTTGATTATCAAGTAGTGGTGGTGAATTTCAATGGTTTGTTATTCTTTTGGGATTACTTGGGAAGGGGATGTAGGGAAATAGATGTTTTTGTTTAGGGCGCTCATACACTCAGGGCCAGTTTGGCGTTATTCTTGTTCTCCTTCTGTTTGGAATCCTCCGTTCCTGCATTCATTCCTAAATATCCCAGATAAAAATTTTCCTCCAATAGAATCTACCAGAACTGGATTCCTGAAAAGAATAAATTCTTCTTCTGGACCAGAGTAACTAAACTGACCCTTAGTCATTCCTGCACTCACTCTTGTAGTTCTTGTAGCAAATACTAGGTTGAGATAATGTAGAAAAGGTTTTGTTATATCAATAGAAATAAGAATGTGCCATTGATAATTCAGTGTGTAGATCTCAAGCTAGTGAGGTTGTTCTTTTTACTTCATTTGGTTTCTAGACCATGAAATAGTGGAAGTGATGGGATCTAAAATTTTGGAAGGACGACACTACAAATAGACCATTGAACAGAATTAGTATAACATAGAGCAGGATAGGGAGCTTACATTAGGTTGGAGGGAGGGGTGAAAAAAACATCTATCACTTATCAACTTAGTGAAGAAAATAGAGGGACTATGAACTTGTTAAGGCCGTGAATTTAGTACTAGTTAAGGAGGGATATTGTGAGGTTGTTTCTATGAGGGATTTGGAAAATTCATGTCTAGAGATGATGGGAGAGAAATGGTTATGGTCCAGAAGTTGTTTGATAGAACTGGAGAAAGCACTAGAAAGTTTGGAAAAATCAAAGGAGGTAGATCCAACTAAAATTGTGATCATAGCATGAAAGTATGAGAAGATACTTGTCAATATGATAGGCTTCCTTGATAAGATCTCAAGGCCTAGGAAAACATTTGTGGAACATATGAGCAGAGTAACAATAACAACAGTTTTTTTTTAAAGGAAGATAGGAGCTTCATCGGAGATGAGAGATCTCCTAAATAGAGAAAAAAAAGGAAAAAACTAGAAAATAAGAATGAGATCAAGGGCCACCTTTAAAAGGATACACTGTCGAAAGAAAACTAACGGCCTTCCTATCCCTCCCCTAGAGCCTCTACACCACAACCAAGCTCTCGAGATTTCTTCCAATAAGAGCAAAATCCCAAGCCCAAAATGATGTTTTGATCACCTCCCAAATGTTTCCGATATGGATCCTTTTCTTAGAAGATTGCTTCATTCCATACTCCCCACAAGCTCTAACACACCACATGCGGGAGTATCCCACTGAAATTGGCACTTTTGTTTCTATCACCTTTCTTGACTCTTTTTCAGAAGAAATCTCATATTTCGTCAACATTAGTGATGCAAGGGACCCAAGGGTCTCAAGAGTGATACTCTCTGCTCAGTTTCAAAACTAATGTTTCATCGACTCCTGTTGGGAGGATCTCTTCCTTAGAGGCCTCATAAGGGGAATTGTAACAACAATTGTTATATCATATAATGCATGTGCAAGGCCTTGCCTTGCTTACTTCATGCCCTTATCTACACACAGATTTGTTAGTCGGTGATAACTGTTGGTTTCTTTAACTCAATAATTTATTGCCCTGACATAAGATGCTTCATTTGTTAGAGATCATTTTTCTGTCTCTTTCATGCACTTCTCTGTTGAATTTTTCTAAACCTGCATAAATAGGAGCTTTGAAGGTGGGTGCTGCAACTTTCAGCCATTGTTTTACTAATAGCAACACCCTTTTTCTACTTATAGTGGATCATCATCTATTATGTATCATGATAACATCTGGTATGACTACATATGATTTTGATTATTGCGCCTTCCTCGAAAGCTGTCTCTACCAAACCACCTCAGCCGTGAGAAAGTAAGAGGTGGATGTAGTGTAGACATACAAATCTTAGAGGATTAGATCTTGCTAATATGATGCAGTAAATTGTCTGGGAAATATAGAATGCATTTGTGAATACACTGGCTAATTTTCAAACAAGATAGGGTGGATGAAATAAGTTTCAAACATCAAACAAAGATTTTTAATTTTATTGATAATACAATAACTAAAAAATCAATAATAATTATCTGTCTGTTGGCATTTGGGCGGATATTTTGCTAGGCTCTCGCTTTTCTGAATATAATTCTTAATAAGAGTGGGTGATTTTCAAATTTGAACCATGGTGATTTCTCCTTGTCACAGCATTCTTAGAATGATGAGTACAACAAGATTGGCATAGCACTGTTTCAACTGGTTCCTTAGTTGATGCTGGGAATGAAAAATTATTTGTTGTAATGATACTCATACTATAATGATACTCATACTAGGATAGCGACAATCATCTTTACTATTGTTACTTCCACTGACAAGGAATTCATCTGCATTGGATTGTGTTTTTATTAGATTTAGAGGTATGCAGGGAGAAAAATGTTGGTGACTGTCATTTTATGAGGAATACTATTTTGTCATTGTAATTAAAATTTTATCGTATGCTTAGATTGTACATCTCTTTGTTACATTAGAGAAAATGGTGATTCTTATGTTTGTTCTTAATCTAATATTTGTGTCTCTGCTGTTGTTTCAGCATCAGTTGTTTGCAAGAAGAAGAGATATGAATTCCTTTCAGGTGAATATCAGAATGTACAAATCTCTGCATTTATGACATGCATCTGATATGATGTGAGACTAATCTAACATTTGAGCTATATGTGCATTTTTATTTTTATTTTGGTAGATTTTGTCCCCAATAAGGTCAAAGCCAAGGAAGCCTTGGAGGCGAGAGCATCAACTGAGACGGGATCGTAACAGATATGTCTATGAAATCGAATGATTGCGGTGTTGCTATACTGCAAATTTTGATATGCTCACATGATTAACAATGCTCACATTTGCTGCCATTGTTGGCTTGTAATTTCAACTAGACTTGGGTGGTTTATGAAACATCACCCTCCCGTTGATATTTATAATACAGAACTCTCACAATTTGCAGGAGAAATTTATATTGTGTATGTTTATTTTTGATGTTATCATCATCAATGGTATTTTTTAGATACAATGGATTATTTTGTAGGGGTCATGCTTAATATTTGACTGCCACAGTAAAATTAGAAAGCCATGTCAGCACTGTCTTTTGGGATGTTGATACACTTGGCACCCGTTTGGATATGGAATAAGTCATGGTATATTCTGGAATAAAACAGAATAAGTAATTTTTTGGTATTTGGATGTAGCAAATACCTAGGGATAGCCTATGTCGGAATAAACTTGTGTAAAGTGGTATATGGATTCTGGCCAACCCTTGGTATTTGAGTTATTCCAGGTTATTTCACCCAAAGATTGTGGGTTCATTATCAAATCAACTGTAATCACTTCTTATAAATCATCTGTCAAATCAACTAACTAACATTATCTTTTTACCTTTTATAAATCATTATCAACACTTTTTTCAAATTTTATCCAAACAATAAAAACTTTATTATTACATCTCCGAATTAGAATAAATCAAAACACAATCAAACATAAAATTATTTTATCCATTGTTATACCTATTTATATTGGTATAATTGTATACCCCAAAATAAATTTTATTCTATATCCTTAGATTTAGTGCCTGATTGCAGCCAGTATATGTATTGTCTCATTCAACATAGACTCCACTAATTTAGTATGTACTCTATTGTGAAAGGAAAATGTTACACAATCCATCACGCAGTCTTTCTTATTAGTCTCCACATGCGTCTCATCTACATGACTTTTCTTATTATTTTACCAACATACAAGACTTTTTTTATATATATAAAGGCTTTATTCACTTATATTATATAATAAAAATATATATGTATACACATCCGCCATTATTTGGGAATCCAGTGCCTCCTGGATTTCCCGAATACATGGCTTAAAACTATATACATTCGATTGAACTATACATCTTAAAGTGTCATTTTTCAAAAAAAGAGTAGATGCACATGACTGCGAAGAACGCGCATATCAGGCTAGTGCATCTGCATCTGGACCTTTGACTACAGTCCTTGGAACCTTAATAAATAGAACCGGGCCTTCTTGTTCATTTAATCGTCGAATATCCTCCACACAATCTCAGATATGAGTAGAGCCATTCATTCGACCTCACAATAGAATAATAATGGAAGCTAAATCTGAGCATACACGGCATGCTTTTAGATGGTGTAGGTAAGCAAAAGCCAATGCTTCAATAATAGCTTCAGCTCTTGTAGGGGATGCCCATGGCCAACTTCTAAGTTTCATTGATCCAACTTCTAAGTTTCAAATTTCATAGTTAATGTGATGGCTTGTAGAAAACTCTATTGCTTATGCTGCAATACTGTAATCCTATGTTGCTCCTGCTACAATAACGAGATACATATACCTCGTAATCTTTTGCCTATGACTATCTGTTTTTACAGATGAGTTTTTGAACACTGACGTAGCATTAAAAAAAATGTATTTATGTCATGGAGAGGGGGCACATGAAAAAGCTAGCTGACATGAACTACAAGGAGAATTGCATGGTGGACATTCTCCATGGCGGACTGTGTGTAATATAACTCTTATGAAATAAAAAATACATGAATTTTATTCATGTGAGTATGTACTTCATGATACCACAAAGAAAAAGCCATATTTGTATTTCTTTTTATATACACCTTTAAAATTAAAATACAGTGCATTTGCTCAAAACACGAAGCACAGTAGTTCTCTAAGCTTTCACTTTCCAACTCCAAGCAACTCAGGAACATTGATGCCAAACTTTGTTTAGATGCCGAATAAACCCAGATAAGCAGTGAAATAAGTCAGAATAAGCTTATTAGGTTGTTTGGCAACACAGTATATCCAGGGATAAAATATGCCAGAATAAATTGATATAAAGTGGTATATGAATTTCAACCAACCCGTGAAGTAAAGTTATCCTACGTTATTCCACCCAAAGAATATGTGGACCCACTGTCAAATCAAATGGCATCACCTCTTATAAATCAACTGTCAAATCAACTATCATTATTTTTCACATTTTATAAATCCTTATCCATACTTTATTCACATTTTACCCAAACAATAAAACATTTATTCTTACGTTTACCAATGAGAATAATTCAAAACACAACCAAACACAAAATCAATTTATCTTTATTTGTACTCACTTATGACAGAATAAATGTATACCAAGAATAAGTCATATTTTGTATCCAAACAAGGGCTTAGGGCTAGGTTTCCAAGAGTCTAATAAAATGATTTGATTTAACACTAATGGATTCTTTGCTAAATTTAACAGTTTCTCTGAGAGAACCTGCAGGTTATATTTAATGTTTTATTTTGATATTTTCAAAAGGAGTTTATATTTATGTGTTTTAACAAAACAATAATTTATACCCAACATTGAGGGCAGGTGGGACTAAAACAGAGTGAGGTGAATTTTGTGGATTTTGAGACGTGAGTTGGAAGGATCATCTTTCAACAACCATCCCTGTAAGTTGATCAGTTTTACATTTTTGGAAGAAAAAAATGCAAACCGAAATGCTTAAACATTATTAACTAAGACGAAACGGCAGCTTTTTAACTGCTACAAGAAAATGTTTCTATCTAATGTGCTAACCAAACAGGATCACAGTGGGGATTTACCTGTGACATGCTTTGCAAAGACTTACTGTCCACTGTGCACTTACTGCATCAGCTAAAAAGATTAATGACATCTAATTGGAACAAAATGATAAAATGTGACAATTAGAGATTCAACTTATTCTGAACATGAAATTAGTAAAGGGTGATGGAAAATGTACACACGATCTGGCTTAGTGTTTGGGGAGATTTGGTTTCTTCTCCAACAAATTGTAGTGGAGGACGACGTTATCCTGCAATCCCACAAAGAAGTCAAATTCAATAAATAAAAACTGATGCACAAAAAGATTTTCAAGTAAAAAAATAGGAAAACAAACCTTGCGAATCGTTTCCCATGTGTTTGGATGAAAGCAGTGGTAGGATCCCCTCTCATAACTGTCTGTCTTGACAAGAGGGTCCACATTGGCCACTCTTGTGAACCACATCCGATGTTCTTTGTGATAGACCCACCCTCGTTCGTACCTGCATTTTCACATGGGAAAAACCTAACTGAGAATTTCATGGGAAAAATAAGAACACCAACTTTTGTATGATCAATGTTGAAAGATCCCACAGGTGACAAGCTGCGACCAGCATGGCAACAAGCTCAATAATGATTTAACAGATACTTGAGAACTATAAACCAATAAGTAGTTCTAGACATTTACTATACCCTTGTCATTTGCGGCTTGTCAACTGCATCAGGTTTCCCTTTAATTGATGCAAAATTAAAATATCATAAAATATCTTATAATATAATGTGGAGGTTTCAGATGTGCCCCACAATCCTTCACTGTGTTACTACGTTGTCAATAACAAGAATATTGTGATACTCCCCATCTTTACTCAAAATGAAGTATATGAGAAACAAAACATGTCTGATCGTGTCTATGATTTCTTATATACAGATAATTTGCATTTGATACAAGTCATTTTCTGCATAATCATTCTTACTTCAACAGAATGCTTGAGTGTGAATGTGAGCATGACCGTGTATCAGTGATCAAACCAGACAAGATATAGATAAACAAGACATAATTCTATATGACGCAAACAAATTCATCATAGAACGTGCTATAGCACTTAAATTGGAAACAGAAATGGACCAACCAGCTGAATAGGACTCGACGTATAATGGCATAGAAAAAGTCCTTGGTTGCTCAGCTAGAAAAAGACTAAGAGAGAGTAAGAAAAATGAGTGTGTGACGTGCAAGGGGAGGGGGGGGGGGGGGGGGGGGGGGGGGGGGGCTTACAATTCATAAGCAGCATACAACTGGGCTTCATCCTTCGGCATGCTGAACAAAAAGAACATGGAGAGCATTAGTATCTACAGTCTGATTGATTCAAAAGTAAAGGAAAATGCACGGAAAATGCACCTGTAGAAAACGTAAAATAGAGTCTCCAGCTGAAACTTTGCGAAATATCCTTGCTACATTCATAATGATCAAGTGAATAATATAATCATGACAATGAACATAATGTGGAGAATTGAACATAGGAGTTGCTCACTTGCAATGGAGGAGGCTTTTGAGCATAATAACATCGTGGAACATTATATTCAGGCTCTCGCTCGACAGGCTCATCAGACCATGGGGACCCAAATGTTTTGTGAAGGTTATCCGTTGAGTTCAGGTTCAAACCCAAGGTTGTCAAATCAATTCCCAAAGCAAGTGATGTTAGATCTGGATCACTCATCCTTATTACACTTAATAGACCCAGCAGGCCAAATCTATCAGGAGCAGCTTGTGTCCCCTGCAAGGACTTTACGCTTTGATCCCTATAAGATTGACTGACAGCAGACATCTGTTGAAGGCGAAATTGAGACTGGTTTTGTGGGTGTTGGTACGGAATCATATGGTCATATGATCCTATACCAGAAGCTGGATTTGATGAGCTTAGAGGTCTTAATCCAATGCTAGAAGGGCCACTTGTTTGGACCTGGAAGTAGATAGAACATAGAAAGTGATTAATTACTAGTCATGCTTCCCAAAAAAAAAATCTGGATGACCACATAGGACTATTGTCAAAGAGAGACAGTAATATTACTTGTGAATGATAAGTGCCATGTGAAGATGGGAATAGATCTGACCCATGCAGACGAAGATGATCTTGACTGTTAGCTTGTGCAAAAGAAACACCACCACTACTGACTGATGAAACCAGTTGCTGTTGTTGCTGCTGTTGCCGATGAGATGGGTAGGTTGCTCCTAAGTTGAAACCAGCAGACCTTGCCATCTGTATAGCAGGATAAAAAGACAAGTGAATATATCCGCTATTACATAAAATCACCAGCATAATTGATTAATCACTATTAAAGACTGGCCTCACAGGAAAGTGCTGTGACTGCATCATAGATACTGAGTCATCATGGAGTTGCTCTTTTTGAAGCATATCCATCGCGAAATCAGAATTTCCTCCTGAAGAAAGATTACAAGTTATGTCAGCCTTCAAAAATTCTAAACATACACATGAATTTAATTATGTGAACACACATGCATGAGAATATGCTGTAAACGCCTAAACCAATCATGCATGCATGAATGAACTCACACATGGACACATGCAGGATTGCATGTGCATACAAAAAGGGGAAAGGGCTGAGAAACTTATATGAACTGTTACCAGAGTATAGGGCCCCAAAACACTTACAAGCCAAATAAATTATACTGGAGTAGTAGTAAACTTTGCCAACAAAATTCATCAGAGACTTGTTTAACATAGAAAAAATAAAGTGGCACACCTTTCCTCCCGGGCAAATCAGGAAAGTCTTCATTTAGTATGCTGAACTCCTGGTTCTGTTGGACCATAGAACTTACACCTTGCTTTCGAAGGGAACCTATAATTAGTAGAACCATTTTTAAATTCAAAAACAGTGCACAAAAGAAACACATCAAATAATTAGAAGTTTGGACCACACAAGGCAATTAGCAAACCAAAGAAATCCAGGGTTGTGAATGATCCATGTATTAAAGAACCTATCACAACTTTAAAAAGTGGCCCCACTTCTGGGTCCCTATGGTCAAAAATCAAAGAGGGTGCTGGGCATTTCTCAACAGATAATAGCTAGTTCAAAACAACTACCCAGTTGTCCTTGAGGCCCTCCTGCAGAATTTGGACGCCCAGTCAGCTGAGGAAAATCATTCATGTCAAATGGTGAGTTATCATTCGAGTTCATGTCACTTAGCATCCCCATGGAGTTTAATGGATTATTGCCGCCCTGGACTTGGCTTTGAGATAATGGTCCTCCAGAACTGGGATAAGAATTTCCAAGCATACCAATCATCTGTGGTGCTGCTGATTAAAAATAGCCAACAAGTGGTAGATAAGAGCCAGTCCTATTTGCATAATTATTGGATAATTACATATGAACAGTGAGTTGCTACCTTGCTGAAGCACACCACTCATCAATCTGTTCGGTCCTTGTACACTAAGACTGCCAGGTCCACTGTTCATGCGTGATGCAAGACCGGGAATGGATAATCCTCCAGAGCTTATGCTCCTTCCAATGTTATTCCCACCAACAATGCCTCCTATAGAGTTAGCAAGTCTTGGACCGGCATTGCTCAGAATTGGCGACACACCTAGACCATGTACAGAACTCCGGTTTCCAGCAGCAGCAGAACTCTGAGGAATCCCTGGAATAGACCCACCAACACCATTCATGCTACTACTAAATGCAGGGTTTCCGACAACACTTATACCTCCTCTATTAGTGACACCTGAATGCCCATGTGTGCTTCCATGAGAGAACTGTGAACAAAATAAATAAACATAAGAATGAATCAACATGTTCATCAATGATAAGATCAAAGTTGAACATTTAGTCGGTGATTTCAACTGAACATTTTAATCATACTGCATTATATATCTAGTTCAATTTTACAACTATCCAAAATACCAAGCACAAATCTCACAACAGTGCAGGGTCAACTGTTTGAATGGCAAACAAAATATCAGTCGACTATTTTAACTACCATATTCCACTGACATTTATAATTTTATCGTTTATTTCCTCATCCTTCACCAGGGCTTTAGTCCCTATTTAGGTAGAAGAACAGATGTGGAATAGGGTGGTGTAGGGTGAAAAAAGCCCAAAAGCTTATTTGTTTCCAAGGCATATGTGAGTATAGCTATGCCAGAATAGGTGGGAATACCTTCATTATTATGTTTCCCAATGTTATGGTCATTTATATTGGAATGATTATCTATCCCGGAATACCTTATGTTGCTACCCAAACTGGGGCATAGAGCATCTGATAAACATCTGACATGGAGAAAAACTTATTTTCAGAAACTTATCAAATACCAACAACTTTCTTTCTCAATATTAGTCATCTTTTGTTCGTCACATTGATTTGATCATCAAATATTATCAATCATTCAAGCACTATGTTGGCCATGTCAAGCTCTGGCAGGGAAGCCAGGCACATCTTCAAAGTTTGAATGCCCAGAGGAAAGTGATAAAAGAGACGGGCACTTTCTTGTTTTGAAATATAGCATCCAATAGCCCGTAAGACTCTACTACAATTATTTAATAGAAAGCCTTCTTTACTACTTTTTAGCATCCTGATAAATTTATTATTTTTGAAATTCTTAGTAAGGATCACCAAAACAAAGGGCACCAAAGAGGGCTAGAGATGGAGACTTTGTCATATTCTCAGGAAACAAGATGCATTAAATTAGAAAGGATACCTGAGAAAGAGCATAATTTGATGCAAATCGTCCACTAGAAATACTTCCTCCAGGCTGTTGTACCCCAGTTGATGGAACACCACCAACAGTAGAATTTCTTGATGCAAATGAACCAGGCATATTTGGTACATTGAAGCTCCCATGAATGTTATGCAATCCTTGCATAGCTCCTGATGAATAAAATGTTAATATGGAATGATTTCCTTCATTTACATGCATTCTACTAAAATCTATAAATAAAATTTGAAAAATTCTGGCAGACCAGAGTATTGGAATCCAGGAGCAGTCGCTGACTGAGCTGAAAAAGTCGATGTGAAGGGTCGGCCTGTGGAGTCTGCAAGATTTGATGTTGACCCATTAAGGGTTGACTGCAACCAGAAAGCTCTCATGTTATTCAGGAGCTAACAAAGAATGTAATACTAACTAACTCGAATGAAAACGCAAATGGGTTACCAGAAAAAACATATCCAGAAGACAGACACATTGATTATATACGAAGGGATAATTTTTTCTGAAATTTTTTTGACTCCCACAAGAACATATGTTACTCAGTGACATTCTACGATTTACTTCAAAAAAAAACAAGGCCAAGAACCTTGGCATAGATAGACCCTTTTGAAGTGATTAAATCTTCAGCTGATAAAACTGGAACAAGAAAGGCTTGATAATGAGCAATGAAATGGCACGATAAAGTCAGGTCAAGAACACGATGAGAATCCATTTTTAAGCCAGGCCTCAGCCTATTATAAGTCTAATAGTGTATAAACCAATGTTTCAAAGTAATATGCGGTCGGCATGTGCAGTCAAGTTCCAAAACACACATGCGGCCGCAAATGCTGTATATGCAGTCGCACATTGACCGTTCAAACGGACTCATACGTCCATTAGTTATTTTATTTTTTTAAACTGTCATTCAAATGTCGTTCGAACGGAATTCGTTCCTAAAAGATTCATTATTTGGACATTTGAACTATTGTTCGAACCCCATTCGAACGGAAATCAAGCCGTTTGAACGGTCCATTGTTCAAACTGCACATGCGAGATCATATGCGCCGGGCTTCAAAACAAATTGCACATTCAAATCAAGTTTAATCCAAAACAGTATACTAGCAACAACCAATCATTTTTACTAATTCAAATAAGCCAAAAAGAGAGGAAATACATTAAGTGACCCGGACATTGAGAGGTTCAAGGATCTTGATCCCCAATCCCTAATCCAAGAAGAAGCCCTTCCCGCCTAGCTTTTGATCTGTGGACAGTTATGGAGGTCTGTTTTCTTATCAAACCAATTCCTACTCGGTAAAAGAGACGATGATAAGATGGTCACAATCAATCGGTCTTTCCCCTTCTTCGATCTCTGATTGCCTTTCAAATCTTCAACAACGACAAGAAGAAGAGGGAACGCCGGAACCCTTGGAGAGAGAGAGGGAGAGAGAGAGAGAGGGAGAAGACGGTTGAAGAGGAGGTCGAGAAGGTCCGTATGAGTTGAAGATGGAGAGATAGAGAGAGAGAGTGATCGAAGAGGATACAGGGGGCATAAAGGGAATATAAAAAGAAGGGGTATTTATAGGGAAGAGCATGGAAGGGCAAAATAGGAATTGCACCCCTATAATTGATTTGCACACCCCTTTGTGTTTTTAATAAAATTTATATATCCCCCTTGCAACTTATTAAAATTGGAAAAGTTAAAATAAAAAAATCATCTGAAGTCTCTATCTTATTCGATAATATTTATTTTAATTCTTATAGTAACTGAAACTAACAAAATAGTAAACTTTAGCTTACGAGGCATATGCTATTGACAAAAAATTATATCAATCTATTTCTATTTGAATTAACCAATTTTTAATGTGTAATAACGCTCTTTCAATTATTACATTGGAGGGGGTGCACATTGGTTTATGTGGTGCGAATAAAGTCACCAAATGGATTATTCCATAGTAGTTAATTATGTTGTAATAATTATCAGTTTACATCGTGTGTTAATAAAAAAATTAATCAGTCTAATCAATTACATATTGTTCTTAAAAACCTATGCTCAACAAGTGGGTTGATTGGTCTTAAATTTTAATCAAATAATTTTCTTTTCGAGTTTCAAGAGTAAACCAGATCAAAATTTAAATCGGCAGAAGGTTTAACTAGCCGGGTCTACTCATGTTTTATATGTATAAAAAAAAAAAAATTGAAGGGGTTAAATGTAAATGTTAGTCTTTGAGAGGGCTAATATTAAAACCCCCCAAATAAAAACAAAAGAAAGAGACCAAATTTTGCTTCCAAGGACATTGGTTGGCTGTTTTTCACCTTCCTCCACATCCGATCCGCTACCAGGTAAATCTACGTTTCGGGTTTCGCTTCTGCTGCATTTGAATCGTTTCGGTTCACTTACTATACCCAAAAATATATACATATAAAATCATGTATTCATCACATCTCTGATGGGTATGTGATTTCACTTGGATTTTTTTTTTTTAATCAATTCTTGGTGTTTCCTTTTCAGTAATTTGGAAACATTTGTTAATGAAACTTTGCAGTTTGGGTTGGATGACATCACAAATATGTGTCCATTGTCTGCTAATTTTTGCAACTATCGTTTCTTAGACCATCTCAGATGAAAAAAATGTAAAGATAGAAAATTGTGGGTCTTCTATGCATCAAGACAGAAAATTGTGGGTCTGTTATGTATCAAGATATTCTCTTTCTTCTGGGTTTATTATGTATCAAGATTTTCTTTTTTTAGTGAGAATGTGAGATTGGAACCCATCGAACAAATGGAGACAAGGGATCTAGTAAGATAAACAAGAAATTAAGTAGAAGCCCAAACCATAGTTATAAATTCCTTTTCAAGTTTCTGTTGAAAATTAGGCAGCTGAATCAAAGAATAGTTTTTTTTCTTTTTTTGAGAAAAGTAGGCATTGTCATTAAGTAGAGTGTAATAACAATAACTGAAAGGGAGATAAGAGGAATAGAAGAATGCAAAACATAGCAAATAAAAGAATAGATTGTACATGCATTTCAAGTTTCGAACAAATTTTATGTGGAAAATGTGTAATAACAATGACTGAAAAGGAGATAAGAGGAATAGAAGAATGCAAAACATAGCAAATAAAAGAATAGATTGTACATGCATTTCAAGTTTCGAACAAATTTTATGTGGAAAATTTGAACATGCATTTTAAGTTTCTGTTGAAGAGTTGTGATTCCTTATTTATTGATCAAATGAAATGTGTTTTTGCTTGTTTGTTTTTCTTATTGGCAAAACTTTAGTTGCTTGTATGCTCAAAACTTAACAAAAACATAATTATGAAAGTTCCAGGCCCGTTACTATGAAGAATATTTGGCACATGAATTAATCTTGTTAGGTGTACACCATTATTCTTTAAGTGACCATGTGAAACAAATTGCATGATTAGTTTGAAATATTATTTGATGTTCAGCAACTATTGCACATGCATAGCCATTTTTGGCTTTATGTATTCAGTTTGAGCAGGATCTTGTGTTACAACACGGTGCTCTTCATCACATAACATGAATTAAAAATCATTTAATAGGAATGCAGTCTATTGTTGATCATGTTGAAGTTGATTTTGTCACAATTTGTTTGCTTACCGCTCGGCTGTGTTTGATATCAGATAAATTAATCATTGATTTAATACTGTTTCATGTGCAGTAAAAAAGTGCTCATTAATGATTTTCAATGTATTATTTAAAACATGTTTGCATTACATGATGGTGATCTTTTGATCAATTTTTAAAAAAAAGAGGTGTCAAGGGTACAAAGTTGTATTACAAAAATTTAATAGCTATAATAATTGTAAGAGTAACATATGGGATCTTCATAAATATAGTAAGCATTTGCAGATTTGTATTGGAACTTCTCTGCGATATGCACCTTTCTTATTCTGTTTGAGTTGGCTTTCAGTATTGCAGATTGGCTCATCACGGTGGTTGGGTTGTGATTGGGTATTTGGAAGTTAATACTGGAGATGCCACGTCTTCCAGATATAGGATGGCAACATGGAAAAATGATTGGGGGCCATAGACATCACGTGCAATGTAACTATTGCCACAGAACCATGATTGGCGGAATCACTCGCTTCAAAAAACATTTGGCAAGCAAGAGAGGAGAAATAAAAGGTTGTGAGGCTGTTCCCAAGGAGATAAGAGATATTATAAGAAAGCATTTAGCCTTGGGGAAATCAAAGAATGCTTGTGAAAAGAAGTCCAAAGAGGCTACCATTGTATCTTTGGTTGGACCCTTCTCCAGTGATAAAAAGTCAGAATCTGCTGATTCGGATGGAGATCAAGATATAACCACTCCGAGACAAGAATTTCTCAGCTTGCATGAAGAAGAGGCCCAATGTAAGTCTATTCATGGTTTAAACAAAAAAAATTACTTCATTCATTGAATTTTATGAAACCTTATTACCATAATATATGAATTCATGTTTTGATCCAACGTGTACAAACAAATGTACACGTGTGCCTATTCCCCACAAACTAATATCATCCTGGACTTTCATACATTTGCTTCCTGTTGTCTGAAGACCTTCTACCCCAAACTGGTCAATTAGCAGGGATTCCCCGGAGTGCATTAAGTACCAGACAGCATGCTTCCTTTTTTTTATATGTCAGTATTAAAATAAATTCTATAATACTGTAAATTCTTCATTGATGACAGAAACCCATGCACAATGAGAAGGATAGTTCTTTTGAGTAATTCCTGGCCAATAAAAAAGTTAGTATGAGAGGTTTGGTTAATATTTTTTTATAAACCAAGAATCTGCTGTGATAGGATTTTGGATCCATTTTGGAAGATATCTGAACAATAGATGGACGAGATTTACTTGAAATAGAGTACCCTATGGTAGTTATATTGATTATTGGTGAGGATATAGAAGACGTCTATCATATCATAAAGAAATTGTGTAAACCTAATAGTTGAGATTAAATTTAAATGAAACTGAGGACCAAGTGTTTCAACTTGAGAGATTGAATGGAGATTCTTTGGGAGTTTTAGGTATGACAGTCTTCTGAGTTTGATGGAGATGTTATAGGGACTTGAACATGCTCAAGGGGTCATAAGAATAATAATTTACCGATTTGTTATAATATTACATTGATTTGGTGAATACTTTAGTGGCTTCCTGATTCATTATAGTATTATCTGCAGGGCCATGTATTCTGTTGTTCTGAGAGCGAATTTAAGCAATTCTTCTCGATGGTAGGTGACAGAAGCTATTGTTTTTTGTGTAATATATGTTTAATACATTCGCAAGCACCAATGTTTTTGTTATATTGCTTTAATGGTGTCGCTATTATTCAGTCCATATCTAACTTGACAGGCCAATTAGTAAAAAATTTCTCTGTGTGGTGGTTTAATTGTTCCACAGTTTTAATAATTGTGTGAAGAGAAATAAATTTATTAAAAAATTCTACAGCAGAAAATCTGTTCTGAAGATGAAGTGATGCATATACTTAGCTAGCTCTGCGAGATGTGCTCTGTAGCTTCTAGTTTAGTTTTGTGAAAATTGATTGGGCTGGCTAAAATCTGATAACTGACATGGAAATGCTTAAAGTACTATACCTGTCAATTATATAAAAAACCATGGAATAAATGATATTACATAATCCTTCTATAAAATTTAAATAAACAATCATCTTTGCCAGATCTATCATGTTAATTTATGTTGTTATTCCTTTGGTTAAAGTCTATTTTATACTTTCATAGTCAAGTTACGCTATTGCACATTTCAGAGTTGTGGCTCAAATGCAGTAATTTTAACTGAGTCATAATTTTTATCAAATGCTTATGCTAATTGAGGAATATACGCCTGACTACTAGCATGCTGCATGAATGTATTTCCATCTTTCAAAAGAAAACTCTTAATATTGATCTTTAGCTCATTTTCTTCCTTTTTGTGATCTGGTGGCATTTGTTAGCTGAGCAACGACTGATGGTGGAGACTCGCAAATTCTTTGACGCATTTTCAAATGTTTCAAGCAAGGATGATCAAGTATGTGACTTTTATTGCTATTTTCTTTCCAACTTGCGTGATTTATTGCATTGCTTGGTCTTTTTCTCTTTTCATTATTTGTATGCAGTTTTCCTGTTCTTGTATGGACAAATAGTTGTATTTGATATTGCATCTGACTTCCTTTTTCCTGTGATATATTATTATTCTTCCAAGGGCTCAGCACCTCCAAGAGCTACAGATCTTGGCTGGGCTCATGGTTTGATGGTGAACGGGGATAGACAAAAGATTCAATGTCGATACTGTTACAAGGTGATTCTAGGGGGTGGTATCTCCCGTCTGAAGCAACATTTAGCCGGTGAAAGAGGAAACATCGCCCCTTGTGACAAAGTACCTGATGATGTCAAAGGACAAATGCAGCAGCATCTGGGGTTCAAGATCCTAGAAAAATTTAAAAAACAGAGAGAATCTAGACCAGTGAAATATTACTCGCATCAGAATCAAGAGGAAGAAATTAATGGAGACATCCACAGGAATCCAAAAGTAAAATCCATAAAGGGAAGGGCAAAAGAGATGCATGAGAGGGTTACCAGAAAAGGAAAGCGAATTAAAAAATCTTCTATTATGCATGACTCACCACTGCCTCAGCCCACATTACAAGAAAGCATAGACCACGCTGATATAGCTGTCGCAAAATTTATGTATCATGTTGGAATACCATTCAAAGCAGCAAATTCATTTTATTTTCAGAGAATGGCTGACGCAATTGCTGCAGTAGGCCCAGGATACACAATGCCCTCATATCACACATTGCGAGGTAAGTTGTTAAATAATTGTGTTGATGAAGCCAGAGAATTTTGTCAAGAACTCAGAAGGTCGTGGGAAGTCACTGGGTGTACTGTGATAGTCAATAGGTGGACTAATGAAAGCAGTCTTCCTGTAATAAACTTTTTTGTTTATTGTCCAAAAGGTACCATGTTCCTCAAGTCAGTAGATGCATCAAACATAGCAGATACTGATGAAGATCTTCTGAGTTTATTCGAGAGTGTTGTTCAAGAGGTTGATCCTAAGAACATTGTCCATTTTATGACGGATAGTACATCCACATACAAAGCTGCAGGAAAATTACTTATGAACAAATACAAGACCTTTTTTTGGAGTGCATGTGCATTTCATTGCATTGAATTAATACTTGAGGACTTACAGAAAATGGATGAAGTGGATGAGCTGTTGGCAAAAGCTAAAAGAATCAGTCAGTTCGTATACAATCATTCTTGTGTCCTTGATTTGATGAGGAAAAAAACTGATGGGAGGGATATTGTTCAGCCTGCTGCTGCTGTATCGACGACAAACTTTTTGAGTTTACAAAACATTTTTCTCTGAAAGAATCTCTTAGTCAGATGTTCACTAGTACTAACTGGGAACAATCAGCTATGTCTAAACAAAGGATGGGCATGGAGGCAAAGGAAGTCATCATGGACCCACTATTCTGGTCCTCTTGTGCAAGAATTATGAAGGTTGCTAAGCCTCTCATTACAGCCCTACACGTAGCAGATAGTGAAGAAAGGCCTTCAATGGGTTATTTGTATGATGCAATTGAGAAGGCTAGAAAAAGTATTATTGTTGCATTCAACAACAAAGAATCCGATTATTTGTCATACATGAAGGTGATTGATCACACATGGGAAGACCTCTGCAACCCTCTTCATGCCGCATCCTATTATCTGAATCCATCCATATTTTATCATCCAAGTTTTTCCTCCAATAGCATCATCAAAAAAAGTTTGCTTGATTGCATTGAGACTTTAGAACCTGATTCAACCGCCCAAGTTACAATAACCAGGCAGATAAAATACTATGAAGAAGCCATGGGAGACTTTAGTCGACCATTAGCATTAAGGGGAAGAGAATCATTGCCCCCAGGTGAGTTTTCCATTTGCATTTTTGTTGTTTAAATTTTTATTATCAATATGAGGCAAACCAAGCACAAGTGATTTAAAATGTGAAATTACATTGGGGAAATGAAATCCAGAATTGATATGTAGTTGGCAGATCAATAATATATATGATTGTTTGCTAAGGCATGAACCATTATCTGGTCTTTCTTCAGCATGTGAAGTACTGGATATTTATGTTTCTTGATGATATGGATTTCCCTTAACAAATTGCTAATTACAGTGGACATGCTTCCTTATTCCACACCCACTTGATCATGATACACTAATAACATGACCTTCTATCTCATTCGAAATTGAATAAATACATTTCCTCGGCTTCTATAAAATTCTTGATACCCATTGTCCTTGTGAATACTGGTCAATAATCTTATCATAGTATTCCCCCAACAATTGTCACCTTTTTATTTAGTTCAACTGCAACATCCTTCATCAATGGCTCCCACACTCTTTAGTGCCAGACTCCTACACTGAATTGCAAACTTTATGTCCAACACCTTTCCTAGTTTACTTTTTGTCTTTGAACAATTTATAGCATCTGTATGAACATAATGTCTCCTTTTTATCCACAAACTCAATGGGAAACATTTCCTTGCTTTCACAGCAGCAAAGTCCATTACTTCATTTATCAAGACATGCAAAATTTTTCCACTTCGCGGAAATCAGGTTCCTCCCTTGAATTTCACAAAACCCTTCAAAATTTCTGATTTCTTGTTCCTCCGATCTCTCACTCTATATGTGCAGACTATTATTGAATCTAACACAAGCATAGAAATTCCTTTTCTCACAGATAAACTCCCATTTACAATCTGCACATTTACATATCATTGTATCTGCAACTACATTATACAGACCTAATAGAGATTTGTTGAAACTTTCCACATCCTACTAAGTGAAGTTGAGTATTCAAAATAAATTCTTCGCAGTTGATTGATTATCATTTTTATTTATTAAATTTATCATCTGAAAGAAGGCATGAACATTACTGGAACGCTAACTGCATTAACACGTGGAGGATGTTATTTGCTTCTCCAGATTGACACTTTCTACTGACTATATGATGACTGATGAAAATATAGTTCTGCAGCTACATGGTGGTCCCTCTATGCATCAAACTATCCCGAGTTGCAGCGCTTTGCTGTTAGGATCCTGAGCCAGACATGCAGCGGAACTAGATGTGGGAAGGATGACAGCATGTTCGAACGTATGCGATCGAGCAGGAAGAACCTGATAGAACTCGAACGTTTAAGCCACCTCACATTTGTCCATCATAACTTACATCTCCAACAGAGGTTCGCTTCGAACTCTACCCATCCATCCATATATCCAATTCTATTTGAGGATTGTTGTTATTATTCTTATTCTTATTGTTACTGTTACACCTCCTTATAGTATCTGAAACTCAAAAATGAATGCTGACAGTATCTTATGTGTAACATCAGGCAGCCAGCAGCACTGGGAAGCAGTACTCTTGCGTGGGGCGCATGTGACCCCATATGCGTTGAGGGAGTGAATATCAATGCAAGAGAATGGGTGGAGCATCGCGAGGGACCAGAACATGATCCTCACTGGATCAATGTCACACTTCATATGAATGACAAAATACATAACATCAATGACTATATCATCAGCATTGATCATGGAGGTACCACTGACAATGGGAGCAATGACGGTGAGAATTCTTAGGACCTAATTTTGTAATGTTATGTATTGTTGTATATGTGCATGTGCCCCCCTTGTTTGAGCTCTAATGTGGGAGGGGGTGTACCCATTTTTGTAATCATGGATAGGAAAGCTTGTAATTAGGCTTCATTGAAGGCTTTCCCTAACATTATTTTATATATATACATACCTTCATTTGATTTGAGGACCCAAAACATATTCATGAAAAGGATAACAAAATTATATGGCCAAACACTATTTCTTTGGAAATAATTGTTCCTTGAAGCAATGGATTTAGAAATTTATAACTTATACTATTTTAATGTTCTTCTGGCTTCCTCATGTTAGTATGGTGGCGAGAATTTTTTTTCGAAAGAATTTATAAGAAATCTGAACACATGGATTCAAATGCTTTGGGCAGCTATGGTTTTTGGGGGTTGAATGTCAAGTGAGCAAGGAAGAAGAAATATGGGGGGGTTCAAGTGAAATTCCTGAGCCGGATCTTGATCTGGATGCAAAATTTTTGACAGGTCAGATGACTACTTTAATAAATATTGTAAACTCGTGATTAATTTGACAACTTGTTAATTAATTGTGATTGATATGAAAAAAGCCTCGAGTAAGAATTCTATTGTCCCCCACTAAATACAATATCAATTTTCTCTTATCCGAAAAAGTTTCTTCTCGTAACAGAAATCTTTGTTGTGTATTCATAATTCATTTGCAGTAATTCCTTTTCAGCTATCTTGTTAACAAAAATCTCATTCTTTTGAATTTTATCACTTACTTTCTAAATTTTCATAAAGATGTTTTATTGTTGGATTTAAAAAATGTTTTTTTAACATTAAAATACAAGTGACATATTTAATTAGAAAATGATACGTCCAACCTCTCTCGTCAGCTCACCACATAAAAACACTTGTAAAAAATTGTTTTCCTTGACATGTTTTCCTTGAAAAAAAAATGAAAATTTTTAAATTTTCACACTATACAAGAATGAAGTATATCAACACTCATCTAATCAAGATGTTCATTTGCACATAGACATAAATATAAAAATAGCACACCAATCCAGGTTTTTATTCTAATATTACATTGTTGGATTCCAGTTTTTCCATACAAAATCATTTTCACTTCTTATTTTAAAAATTAAACCAAGCTTATCCATAATTAAACTCTTTGAAAAATGAAAAGGTATATACCCACTTACGCAAAATAACAAAACATTATGTGCTTCAACAAAATATATACCTGTGTATAATAAAAATCCAAGAAAACAATCAACACTATCATCATATATAATAAAAAAATCTTAATCTAAGGGTCACAATAAAAATACAGAAATCTCAGGAGCCTGTGCATGTTAACCACTGCTAGAAAACAAATAAGATGCAGGCTTCATAGAACCAAGTACCAATACACTATTCAATCTGGATTTTACAATAAGTGAATGCCTTAACCTGATGCACAGGCATTGTGGATGATTATGTTCATCCAGGATTCCAGGGTTTTCCCAACTTCAGACACGATGTGGTCAGCAAATATCAACTCAACAAATTTCCATGCTCCTTATACACCCAAAAGTCCTTTGAAATTAATTCGTTCACAAAATGGCGTGGTTAGCATTGTATCTTCTTCTCTTTGGTCAGTCAAGGAACCAAATATTCTGATTCTAATAAAGAAAGGGACAGTTACAGCTTATAAAGAACCCCAAATCTGTATCCCACACGTAATCTTCTGGAGCATTTGCACAAAACTGGAAGGTCATGATAGCAACACAGGTCCAGTGATAACAATCAAGTTAACGATAGTTTTCTTAGCATCCTGTCATGGCTCAGCATGGCACTCACACTCTCAACCACCAGAAGAATCTGCAATACGAGAAGCATGCAATGAGACTCACGCAGACATAATGCACAAAGGGACTACATTTGCTGCTATAAATTGCAGAGAGAACAAAACATAAGGGGGAAACACTAAAAACGTAAAATACATATCGAGTTTAAAAGACAATTTCATTGCTAGATTTTTGTGTAAAAAGAGGATGCTGAAATGAGTGTGCTGTGCAGCGAAACACAATACTGAATCAAGAACGTTGGACAAAGGAACAGAGAATGACCCAGAAAAGATTTTTCCCTTTTAAATATTAAATACAGAGGTTTTTTGGTGTAAAATTCAAATTTACATTTTGATAAAAAAAATATATTTTTTGAACTTCACATTTGTCTAAAACGGAAATCGAAAGTATACCTGCAATGAAGCATAGGCAATTGCGGTTGCAAAGTAAAAATTTGCATTGCCAGTACCCTGTGAAACAATCAGGCTTTGTAAGGTTTCTGCGTGCATAAAATAAATATTCACTTTGAAGTTTGAACAGAAATATGGAAAGGAGCAACTTACTCTCCATATCCAGAGATTGTGCATCACGGGGCTCAGAAAGGATAATCCAATGTATCCACCAAAAAGAAGGAAGGAAAAATGCATTTCTGCATGTAATTATAAAATGATAGTTTGTCTAAATCTTTCAACAACAACAGGAGTAGGGTGATATAACCATACCTGCAAGTTCATTAATAAAAAAGCCCAAGAGGCCCAAGTACAGAGCAGAATCCCCAACCTTTTTTTCATTTGGACAGGAAAAGGAGAAACAATTAAGATTTATGAAGAAAAAAAAACCCAGCTAGTTCAATAATGTATTGCACAAAAATGTACCATTTTCAATTGTGTAACAAGAATCTGTGAAAGGCAAGTGGCTTCAGAAAGAAGAGAAATTCCACAAGAGGATAACCCTAAGTAGTGCAAATAAGGGATTCAAAGGAAAGCTATTGATTTATTAAGTGAGCTCCCAAAACAAATGAAGAAAAGAAAAAAAGAAAAACACGGTGTGTATACATCAGTTATTCAATGCAATTTTTTATATATGATTGGTTTAATGCTTGTTCTTTCTATCTTCATTAATTGTTTCTTTCAACTGTTAGGTCTCTCTCTGTTCACGGAGGCAACCCATTTCCACTGGTGGGGCTCACTCTTGACTATTTGACACCGCTCCCCAAAAAATAAAAAAAATCTGGGCCTTCCTATATGTTGACCCAAAATTATGCTCTGATTCTGCCCCTGCTTTCAAGATCATTATACTCTTCTTCGTTGAACCCACTTGCTACAAGTAATTTGAAATACAACATAAAACATTGAAAACAACTATTCTGGTGACTCTCACTACAGCAATAATAGACACTGCAACAAAACAATACAGGAAGATGCCAGCATTATTAATACGCAAATACATCACTCGAATGTAGTAGAGTGCAGGCTGTGCAGGTCACATGAAAATGGAATTGTCAATTGATGGAGATGATGAACATAACACAATGAAACAGGAATAAATAAGAAACACTTACAGAGGGGTAAGATTTTAACAAGGAAGAGATAGCAATGTACACGAACGCAAGAAAACATGGCCGGTGATATAATCGGATTGCCAATGGCAAGATCATGAATAAAATATTCATATGGAATACCAACAGAAAAAAGACCCTGAAGAAGTCAAACACTTCTGCGAAGAAGTACCTGCATTTGAAGAATGAGTTAGAAAAATAAAGTGAAGATTGACTTAGCTAATAACATAACAGTAACACAACTCCCAGCTCACCATAAGACACCTATATTTGGGGAGAGATCCTCCACAGTTAGAATAAATCCATATGTTCTGCAACATTAAGCTATTAGACAAGATAATATGACATACATAATCAAATCAACAATATTAAATGAGAAGTTATTCAATTCTGAATGATCATGGAAAAATCAACACCAAAACAGCATTTCATGACAGCCTGGGATGACATAAATGATATGGCACCATTCAATATATGCTAAGGAGATAGCGGCACACCAGAATGGTCAACTATATCAATTAATGACAAATAATTAACGTTATCAATTTAACACCACATTAATCAAAGGTTACCAAATGTCGATTTGACATCAAAATTCTAAAGTCCATATATTTTAAGCTCAATGCTATTAATGCTCTTGACAACTGATACAACTTACAAGAAAATGTGAATCCCATATTTCTATAAAGAATTGATATTATATAATTTTGCCCCCCGTCCCGCAACCCCTCAAAGGATAAGTATGGTGATAGGACATATACTAGAGAGAAGCCTAAGTAGTGGTACTAAAGTAATCTGTAAGTTAGTGCACAGTAAATTTGATTACTTTCCAACTGCACACCATAAACTAGTTTGAGAGTGTATATGATAAAACCATCAAGTATATTCTATGATATGGTGCAAGGGTAAATTCATCAACAGGACATTGAATTTTAGTTTTATTTTTATATTTTTTATAGTAAACATTGGCCATTTACTAGTTATAAAAGCAGTACATAGCCACAAGGCAAAAAATAACTCAAGCAAGAAGTAATTAAAGCAAATATATTGTTTTCAAGTGATTAATAGATTTTACTTTTTAAACATCTCTGACAATCCACCAAATTGATTAAGATAAATGCTACTCAGAATCAGCACATGCAGTGACCAGATAGATGCCCATATTATGAAGCTCCCAACCAGTCTCCAGGAAAATATGCGCATGGGGAACATCATTTGATTTGGCAGCCTGTTGGATTTGTCATGAGTGTCAGATAAAGATCTGCTTCCACTACTGGTTGAAATTACGAATAGTTTTGCTGGAGGAGCATCTGGACCATATCCTAATAAAAGAATTATCTGTGAAGAATGAACAAGCGATTTACTAAACAGAGTTGTTTGTTACTTGTAAGAAAATAACTTAAGAATTGATATCCTTGTCCATCAATCCACATGGTGAAGATAAAAACAAGCATAAGATGGAAAGGACAAGGAGACGTACAGGTATTATTAGCAATATAGGATAAAGAGACAAATGCACCGCCAGAACCCATCCAAAAGCTGCCAAAGGAGCTAGCCCTGTAACCACAGTTAATCTGTTACCACGAATAAAACCAGTTCAAAAGTACACACAAGGGAAAATTAGATCTTGTTGGAAGACCAAATATTGCGCAGTTACAACTCAATAAGTAGATAATTCAGGACATTTGGGCATTGCAAAGACAAGGATGTTTTATTTTTTATGGGAAATGGGAACACTCCACATGCAAGCTAGGAGGGGGGATAAGCCTTAACACCAAGAGGAGGGTGTTAACATGTGTAATATAATAGAATCCATATAGCTGAAAATAAGGTTGATAATCCATTAATAATAAGTTATGATAATATTGATGAATCACTGAGCACAATTCATGGAAAGATTATTAGCCATAAAATATGTTCAGTCAAGGATGATGCTTCATCAATTTAGTTTGAAAGAAACACTAACATGACCCTTGTAAAGATATATCCACCATCAGCAACCATTACAGTACAATATCTTTAATGAAGGATGTGCAACTACAGGCTTCACCAATTACTAACATGCAGAACACTGAAATTCAATAAAAAAAATTAACATAGATCATCAGGAAGAGGAAACATGATCAATCCATGTAACTTGCTGAAAGTAAAATATGCAAAATGTTCCATCGCTACAAAATACAGTTTAAAATATTTTGTCAGCCTCTTACTTGAACAAGCTCCATAAACAGATAGAACAACCATCATATTCTCAATAGGGGATGTCGACAAACCCACACAAGCCACTATCGTCATTGGATTCCAAAAATATATGAGAGCTGCAAGATCACCAGCAGATATGCTCCCTGAAATTACCATAAATCTAAACCATTAATAACCAGAGAAGAAGCATCCATCCTCAAGACTAAAACCAGACAGCAGAATTTGAAATCCATTATTATTTGGGAATAATGGATAATGTGGGGTAGGTTATGGAAACTTAGTGGAGTGGTGTCTGCAGTTTCAATGAAATCAGAAAAAAAAAAAAAGAATATGTTATTGATATTTAAGTGGATCATCATTCATTGCAAAGATTAATTTAATAATTGCACTAATTATATTTGCAGCTTTCTATAACAGATATGAGTGTTGCACAATACAAAATTAGAAATTTTACTATTTTACTCATGCACACTTAAGGTACAAAACATAGAATTTTTTTTTTTTTGCTTTTTAAGAAAATCAGATAGTTTGTTTCACAAGGCCAAAGTATAGATTTTCAAAGAAGAGAGAGAAACATAGAGAAAGTCAATTCAATGGTTTGCAGGCTACAGAGTATATGCTCAGATAAAAACCTAGTGGACAAAAGGGAAGCATCTAAACATTTCACTTGTTGAGGCAACAACTAGAGCTAGGTTTGCTATCTTTCATTACTCTGATCTTTGATTGTATATCTGCTATATAAAGTATAAACAGAATGGTAATTATTCACCATTTGATATTGACTGTATTTTCAATATGTTGGAGTAAATGAGTAATATGATAAAGGTAGTAAAAATAACCTCTGTAGTATGACAAGAATAAACAGAAATGTGCCAACCCTTCTTGAAGGGGAAAAACATATTGCAATAGAAAAACAGGAGAGGGTAAGTACTTGAAGTTTCTTGCAACCTCTTAAGGTTTAAAGATCCCAAACTATTTTGATACGCCAACTGAAGATTCTGACCGGTAGCACGAATAAGCAAGGCACTAATAATATCTGCAATTATAAATACCAAGCTGTATGCAAAATATATTAATGTTAACAATTTCCTGTAAATTATAGAGATCCTTTAAACTCCAGCTGAAGGAAAGACAGTTGCAGAAGAATCACTATTTCAATTTGAACTTTAATTAATATTTGAACTTTAAAGATAGTAAGATAAATAAGATACATTCCCTATAAGAATAAAAAAAAATTGAGACAAATCACCTCAACAGTCTTCTTCACTAATGTCCATATAACCAGTTTTAGATTCCCAAAGTTCCAATCAGCTTTATAACTGTTATTTTCCGTGAAAGTGGAAAATAAAAAATGTGGACGATTTTTCTTTGGACATGACATATTTATGCCACTTTTCCATACAAATTCAAAAGTATTGAGCTGCTTTAATAGCTGAGGGTATGATGAAATCCAGAAAGCACAACCATTCCTATAATAATGAACTAGATAAAGTAAACCATTCCCCTATTTCTTTTGAGGTTTCAGCCTTGTTGGGGTGTACCAACTACCAACTATTAAAAATAATCATTTAGTGGTGCGCTCCATGATGTAGTATAGAAATTGGAAACTGCTCAATAGCACGGCTGCTGGTCAGTGTGTGTACAAAAGGATGTTACATTTACTTAGGACTTCAGTTTTATCTTTATTTAAATCATATATGATTGCTTATGTCACAAGAGGTTTGTACACCGAGCTTTGATTAGCCAATAAGCATTACCCACTCTAAAGATGTCCGAGTTCAAATATCACTCCTGGCAGTGTGTGTCCAGGGGGTCACCTCTTTAAGAAATGTCATAGGTGGTCTTAAAGCTTCTGCAAGAGTAAAAAACATTCAGTTTTATCAAAAAGTAAAACTAGCCTCTATCTCTCGTCTTCTTTACTCTTTTCCATCTTCTCATCTCACCTCTCATAAATTCCTATTCTTTTTATCAAATCAAATCCAAAACCTCTTCCTCCCATGGGATATTTATACGATAAATGGAGAGGGCTATCCATCATCATAGAAATAGAGATTATGGAAAAGGTCAAATTTGGATGAATGGCATTTCGGGTACCTTAATGAAATGCCAATCCTGAAACATTTTTTTTTTTTTTTTGAAAATTGGTGTCCCACCCCTGACCTCTTTTTCAGAGAGGGGGGGTGCTAGCCGACTAACCAAAGCTCGGTTCGTCTTAGTTCATCCATCTTGCTTAATGCATCCTCCAAACTACATCAGTTGGCAAGCTAAATCACTATTAAATGGATGAAGAACATCCAAGAGTGCACCAGCCTGCTCTAGCCAACAATTCAAATCTAATGAAGATGTACTAAACTGTTTCACAGTTATACTAATACTAACAAAGAAAAGAGAACACATAAAAGCAAGAAGAGGCCATAATAACATTGTTCAGAAATTGTACAATCAAATTATAGATATGCAACACTTGATTGAGAGATATTCTCTTTAATAAAAAAAAGAACAGTTAATCATACCTGCATAAAATATGACTGGATGGACCTTCAACTCTGCATTTACCCAGAAAAGGTCACATATACATAGAAATACAGAGACAAAAGACTCTACACAGAATATATCTCTAACGCAAAACAGATACCAGATAAACCTAAAATATTAATAAAATAAATTTCTTACAGAAAATGTAGCAATCTTACTATTCTAATTTTGTACCTTTTTACAGTCAATGGTCCAATAACGGCCAATAACAAGGGAGAACCATGGTACATGGATCCTGCAGAAGGTAGATTCCACTTAGATAGTTGCAACCGGGCTCCTCTAAATACAGGTAGAAGAAAACATGCATAATAAGTGTTCCATGGCCACAAAATTCAAAGATGATGCTCCTTAAGGAACAAGTACTTGATCTAAGGAAATTTTAAGCACCACAACTGCCATTATGGTATCTATACAATAGGAGCTGAGGATTTGATGGCTATTGCGGAGGAGAATGGGTCTAGTGTGAGTGGAATGGTTGTTTTATTGTTTTACTTTGTGTTCTAACAACTGAGTCCCCTCATTGCCTAACTAGGACCATACAAGGAAAATATTTGGACAGCCATTACATCGTCACTAAGGGCTTATGTCATGTTATTCATAAAAAGAAAGTTTCTCATGCATGGGGTTAAAGTGGAGAGGGTATTTGATCTTTTTGCATTACATATGGGGCACTCTTGTAACCTTTTGATTTCCATTTGATCATTCGTAATTGGGATCCCTGGGATCCCTCATCTCCATTTTGTTTAAGGGGCATCATTTAAGTATGATTGCCCATCTTTCTTCAATATGTATATGTATATGTAAAAAATCCTAATTTCTTTCCAAAACAACATTTTTTTTTCATTATAAAAACTCATGTCCATGCGGTACCCTTGTGACATCAACATCATAGCTATTATGCTCCAGATTTCATATAGAGTGATGCATACAGGCATATTTTGCAATGATCAGATGATACGAGACCAATTAGTCAACCTTTTCATTATCGCAAAAGTCACCATCCTCATGCCAATAACCCCATGTTTCAAGTTGAAGGTTAAAATCCACAACATAAAGCAGGGGAGTCTAAAATACAATCTTAAATCTAGCATATGCAATCGTTTTTTGTGGTTCTTCCTGTCTTTCTTTTGAAAACATATGATCCGTTTAGTCCACGCTATAAAAACTTGTCAACAGAAGTGGAAAAAATGGAAGTGCTACAATATATTTGAGTTCAGTGACAACAATCATAGCAAGATCTAAACATTTTAGTTCCTCAATTACGCTTTGACTGAAATCGGTCACAATTCATTCAAAATATTTCCATCTCACATTCCTAAACAAACTAAGCAACTAAAACAAATTTACTAAGAAACAAAAACCTACCAGCATAAGGGGAGATCGACGACTGCTTCAGCCAATACCCTTCGGCCACTGCAGAAAGAACCAATTATTGCTTCAGAGAAAAGGAAACCCTAATTTCACAATTTCACATCAAGAAAGAGAGAGAGAGAGAGAGTTACGGCGGCGAAGGCTGGTGAGAGGAGTGGCGACTTCGGGTCGGGATCCAAGGTTGAGCTCCTCCTGGAAAAAGACGAGCGCTACCCTCACGAGCACCGCCGCCGCCGCCAATGTCCAGAACTTCCGCCGCCCCTTCTTCTCCTCACCGTCCGCCATGAACCCTCAAAAGCGATCGGGAGTGCGATGAATCACTTTCAGGAGTGAAAGGTCAGGTGAGTTGGGTCGGATTGGTGCTCAACAAAATCCCCAACATAAATATAAAGAAAGCCAAACCCAACCCAAACAAATCCGTTCCCGTCATTGTCAATCGGACATATATAGATAGGATATGTAAAACTTTTAAATTAGATAAGATATTAATTTTTAAATTCATATATTTACGGATACGAATCGATATGAACATATTTTTAGGATAACTGAAATATTTAAATATTAACCTTAATTTACATAATCAAGTGATAGTTTAGAGAGACGTGAAAATTAAAATTAAAATTTGAAGGTTAATTTTTCTTTGGATATCATATATTAAAAATTTAATAGTATTATAATATATTATTATTATTTGATCTTTTTTGGATAATTAATAGGCTTATTTTCAAAATCGAGCTTCAACACAAACTCAACCGGGTTGGTTCGGGTTAGGTTTAGATTTGATTCAGGTTGTCTGAGTTGAGCTCAGGTCAAATTCCTATTTGACTTTAAAATATATCATATTAAATAATTAGGATTTTGTAAAAGTCATTGATTTGCAAGAAAATGATAAGAAAAATGAAATTAAGGAAAAAAATTGGAAAATTTTTTTTAAAATATAGAAATGAAACCATTTAAGTGATAGATTATTGATAAAAATAATTAAAAAATTCAAATTTTATTTCATAATAATTTTTTTAAAATGACTTAGAATATTACAAATTATCACTCTCTACTTCGGATTTGATTCAGGTTCACATTCAGATTGAATCTGAATATTAAAACTTAACCCAAACCCAAACCCGTCTAAATATCAATCAGATCATATTCAATCCGTCTAAGTTGCACCCCCCACCAACCGGAGGGAGGCTGGAGGTGACAAGGGGACTATTTGCATCCCTTGAACTTGTTTATACAAAAGCTGGTACACTCAATCCATATATCAAAAGTTAGTGCAGGGTATCAAAAGCAAAATATTTATATTGTTTGTACACTCAACTAATGGAATGTATATTGTGTAAACACAGTTAATGCAAGGGTACGAGAAAGTTAAATATTTTTATTTTAAGAAGAAAAAAAATGTGTTGATTTATCTAGGTACATACAATTTTTGTAATGGTATGTACTATGTACTATATTAGATCGAGTATGCACTTTCAAAATAAATCAAAAACGGTTCAGGCTACATTGTATGATAAATGTTTATTTTTGGTGTTAAGGTGATTTTTTTAAAATGTCAATATTACATCTCAATTCTTTTTGAATCAAACACAAAAAATTGATATAAATATTTTTAAAAAAAAACGAAATCGTTTTCTGTAAAATAGTTCAATACGCCAAATACTTAATTTTCATTATTTGAAAAAAAGTATCCACGTGAAATAAATTATGCAAGAATTCACACTGCATAGAAGCATTCAAGATTTTTTCACAACTGGATCACCCACAGTCATAGCATCCTGTCATGGTTCAGCATGGCACTCATGCTCTCAACCACCAGAAGAATCTGCAATACCAGCCAAGCATGCAAGACTCAGTCAAACATAATGCAAAAGGGGGCTACACCTGCTGCTATATATTGCAGAAGAGAACAAAACATAATGGGGAAAACACCAAAAACATAAAATACATATTGAATTTAACTGACAATTTCATTTAATAGATTTGCAACGGCAAAAAAGAAGATGCTGAAATGAGTGTGCTGTGCAGGGAAACGCAGTACGGAAACAAGAACGTTGGACAAAGGAACAGAGAATGACCCAGATTGATTTATTAAATATTAACAAACGAGGTTTTTTTGGTATAAAATTCAAATTTACATTTTTCTATAAAAAAAATTTGAACTTCACGTGTCAAAAAACGGGAAATCGAAAGTATACTTGCAATGAAGCATAGGCAATTGTGGTTGCAAAGTAAAAATTTGTATTGCCAGTACCCTGTGAAACAGTCAGGCTGTGTAAGGCTTCTGCATGCAGAAGATGAATATTCACTTTGAAGTTTGAACAGAACAATGGAAAGGAGCAACTTGCTCTCCATATCCAGGGATTGTGCATCATGGGACTTAGAAAGGATAATCCAATGTATCCACCAAAAAGAAGGAAGGAAAAATGCATTTCTGCATGTAATTATAAAATGATAATTTGTCTAAATCTTTCAAGAACAATAGAAGTAATGTGATATAACCATACATGTAAATTCATTAATAAACAAGCCCAAGAGGGCCAAGTACAGAGCAGAATTCCCAACCTTTTTTTCATTTGGACAGGAAAAGGAAGAAACAATTAAGATTTATGAATTCATGAAAAGAAAAGAAAAGCTAGTTCAACAATGTCTTGCACAAAAATGTACCATTTTCAATTGTGTAACAAGAATCTGTTAAAGGCAAGTGGCTTCAAAAAGAAAGAGAAATTCCACAAGAGGATGACCCTAGTAAAACAAAACCCTCGGTAGTATGGCAAGAATATGCAGAAACATGCCAACCCTTCTTGAAGGGGAAAAACATATTGCAATAGAAGAACAGGAGAGGGTAAGTACTTGAAGTTTCTTGCAACCTCTGAAGGTTTAAAGATCCCAAACTATGACGGTATGCCAACTGAAGATTCTGACCAGTAGCATGAATAAGCAAGGAACTAATGATATCTGCAATTATAAATACTGTGTGCAAAATATATTAATGTTAACAATTTCCTGTAAATTATAGAGATCCTTTAAACTCCAGCTGAAAGAAAGATAGTTGCAGAAGAATCACTATTTCAATTTGAACTTTGAAGATAGTAAGATAAATACATTCCCTATAAGAATTTTAAAAAATTGAGACAAAATACCTCAACAGTCTTCATCACTAATGACCATATTACCAGTTTTAGATTCCCAAAGTTCCATTCAACTTTACAACTCTGTTTTTTCCGTGAAAGTGGAAAATAAAAAAATATGGACGATTTTTCTTTGGACATAACATATTTATGCCACAGACCAAGCAAAAAAAACATATTATGCCACTTTTCCATACAAAATTAAAAAGTATTGAGCTGCTTTAACAGCTGTGGTATGAATCCAGAAAGCACAACCATTCCTATCATAATGAAGAAGATAAAGTAAACCATTTACCCCTATTTCTTTTTAGGTTTCAGCCTTGTTTGGTTTGGACCAACTACCAACTACTTTTTTTATAAAAATAATTTGGTGGTGTGCTCCATGATGTAGTATAGTAATTGGACACTGTTCAATAGCACAGCTTCTGGTCAGTGTGACAGTTACTTAGGAGTTCAGTTTTACCTTTCTTTACATTATATATGATTGCCTATGTCACAAGTGGTTTGTACACCGAGCTTTGATTAGCCAGTAAGAATTACCACACTAAAGATGTTCGGGTTCAAATATCACTCCTGGCAGTGTCAGTGTGTGTGTCCAGGGGGACACATCAAAACAATGTCATAGGTGACCCTAAAGCTTCCATTAGAGTAGAAAAAATTTAGTTCTATCAAAAGTAAAACTAGCCTCTATCTCTCTGTCTTTACCCTTTTCTATCTTCTCATCTAACTTCTCGTAAATTCCTATTCTTTTTAACAAATCAAATCCAAAACCTCTTTCTCCCATGGGATATTTATACGATAAATGGAGAGAACTATCAATCATCATAGAAATAGAGATTATGGAAAATGTCAAATTTGGACGAACGGCATTTCAGGTACCTTAATGAAATGCCAATCCTGCAAGCCTATCAAACCTATTGAACCATACATTTACTTAGTTCATCCATCTTGCTTAATGCGTCCTCCAAACTACATCAGTTAGCAAGCTAAATCACTATTAACTGGATGAAGAATATCAAAGAGTGCACCAGCCTTCTCTAGCCAACAATTCATATCTGATGAGAATGTACTAAAATGTGTCCCAGATACACTAGCAAAGAAAAGAGAACACACAAAGCAAGTAGAGGCCAAAATAACAGTGTTAAGAAATTGTTCATTCAAATTATAGATATGCAACACTTTGAGAGAGATCCTCTATAATAAAAAAGATTAGTCAATCATACCTGCATAAAATATGAATGGATGGACCTTCAACTCTGCATTTGCCAGAAATGGTCACATATACATGGAAATACAGAGAGAAAAGACTCTAGAAAGAAATATTTCTGATGCAAAACATATACCAAATGGCCTAAAATATTAATAAAAAACTATGATAATTCTGTACCTTTTTACAATCAACGGTCCAGTAATGGACAATAACAAGGGGGAACCACGGTACATGGCTCCTCTAAATACAAGTAGAAGAAAATATGCAAAATAAGTGTTTCATGGCCACAAAATTCAAAGATGATGCTCCTTAAAGAATAAGTACTTGATCTAAGGAAATTTTAAGCACTACAACTACCATTATGGTATCTATATAATAAAGGCTGAGGATGTGATGGCCTTCCATGACAGTGATATAGTCTTTGTTTCTTGACAATGGTTAGTGCAGACAAAGATTTCAATGATTGTTAATTCATTGAGCAGAAGGTAAGATTCTGTATGTGATCAAACACCATCATCCTTCTCAGTAACATGCCATGTAGAGGTAAGGTTTAAATATGCAGTATGAGAAAATGAACTTCTATTCCAATGTTAGACATAATCTTTTCCAATGTTGCACATGAATGATCATTCAACCATCCAAAATATATTGTACACTACCTATGATAAACAAAAGACTTCCTCAAAACACATTTGCTTTATAAACATTCACCGTTGTTTCAGGTATTTGTCCAGTTCAGCTCGGTCAGTTCATCACCCATCCCTCATAGATTGTTTAAATTCATGAAACTAGAACTTGATCTCATCGTATACTCCGCTACTAGCTTCGCAAATCCAGAAGACTTGTTTTCTAATAACCTCCCTGGTGTGTCAAATTCTAATATCTTACCTGGTCAAAAAAATATATATATAAAGTCATTGAAGTTCAGATAGTAAAGATTTGGATTATGAAACAAGCCATCTTGGTTGTACTAACCATTGTCGAGAAGCAAAACCATATCGCTATCTAGGACAGATGTTATCCGGTGTGCGATTGTGATGACCGTTGAGTCTGAGAACTGCTGCCTCAATGTGCTCTGAATTAGGCTATCTGTAGAAGTATCGACCGATGCAGTGGCTTCATCGAGCACCAATACTTTGCTCTTCTTCAATATGACTCTACCTAAACAGACAAGTTGTCGCTGACCCACACTCCAGTTCTCACCATTTTCTGCAACTGGAAATTCATGTTTGAAGTTTCAAGTAAGCACCAAAGCATATAAAAACATAGATTATATAAATTTGACTTTGATCATAGTAATCCAACCGGAAGAGTATAGTTTTCCTTCTTTCCTCCTAACCTCTTCTCCAAGCTGACACTTATCTATAGCCTGGTAAAATATGTGTATCAAAAATCATCAAGAAGGACCAAAATACAATTCTAAAAACTGGTCAAAACCAGAGATGTAGAGCTTAAAAAGAATTACATCCCAAACTTGTTCGTTGGTGTACTCCTCAAGGGGGTCGAGGTTGCTTCTAACGGTCCCCTCAAACATAGTTGGATCTTGTGAAATTATGCTTAGCCTTGATCGTAGATCATGCAAACCTATAGTTGAAATGTCGATGCCATCTATCTTTATGTGGCCTATCGTAGGATCGATGATGCGAAAGAGCGTCTGTATCATCGTGGATTTCCCACTGCCTGTTCTTCCAACGATGCCAGTCTTCATCCCTCCGAAGAATGTGCATGTTAATCCTCTCAACACAAATGGCATGTGTGGAGCATAACGAACCTATAATCACATATATATCATATATTAACAATGGCGCTAGACATTGATAACACATGAAAAAAGAATATTAGCAGCATTGAAAACAATGTTCACTGTAGAAGGAAATCCTAAATTTACTAACATGCAGTAACTAACACGATTACATAACTGCAACACATGAATGTTTTATAAAAATTAATGACTTGATATGAATTGTAGACATTGATGGTGGTAAGAAAAATAATAATAAACTCTTGTGATTTCATAAGATACATTATCCATTGTAATCATGCAGGATCGCATATGAATCAGATATAGATTTGATGTTCAGAAGTGCATATAGTTGATCGAAATTCGATGACTAGTATGTTATTCAAAATTCACATTTTTCCTTATATGACCAGATTTTCTACCTTAATCTGGCAAAAAAATACTAATACTCTTGTGATTTCATAAGATACATTATCCATTGTAATCATGCAGGATCACAAATGAATCAATAGTTTTGATGATTGAGAAGTGTATGTACTTGATTGTAATTCGATGAATGGATCTTTATTCCAAATTCACATTTTTCCTTATATGACCAAACTTTCTACCTTTATAAGGCAACAAAGGAAAGAATACTACTCATAAAACTAGAGAATACCTGTAAGTCATGAATATGAACCTCCCCACATAATGGCCAGTTATCATCTGGTTTGTTTGCTTCTATGGTTAGGGGAGGTTCACTAGGAATGCATGTATACTGAAGAATTCTCTCAATAGATATAATTTCATTCTCAACATTGCAAAGTTTCCATATAACCCACCGTTGTATCGTGTTTAGATTAAGCCCATATGTTACTGCAAGACCCGCAATCGCTGAATAAAAATTTTAAGAGTAAAATTAAGTGTTGAGAATAATCATTGAATATGATAAGTCTTGAAAATTTATAAATGTACTTACCAGGATTGATTGTTCCCTGTGGTTCACAAACCAAGAAAACTAGAGAGAATGCAAATGTCATGGAAGACAACATGTCCAAGCGGAAGCAAAGCCACTCCCTCACGCCGAAACTATGAAACTTAGGCCTAGAGAACTCATCATTCAACTGTAAATTTTTGGTGATGAATCTTGATTCTTGATCAAAAGCTCTAATCGTCATTGATCCAGACAGTGATTCTGAAAAATGTTGTATGATGGGAGCTTTGCACACACCGACAAGTCGAGCAAGTTCTCGTGCCGTGGCTATATAGTATTGCTGAAAAATAAACAGAATTATGTAATTTGCACCTTTTTTGAAGCATTTCTGATTTGCTTAACAAATATGTAATTAATATCACTTGAAGCAAACCAATAAGAAAAGATGTTCGGAACCAATTCTAATAACAGTTAATTCATAAAAGCTGCTCTTAACCAGCTTTATCAAAAAATGTGTTTTATCGAATTTTAACACACAAAAACCAAAACCTGAAACTAAAAAGCTTAAATTTTAGAACACTCATTTAGAATTGATTATCTAAAAACTGATTTCACGGAATTAGTTTGACAAATGGTTCCAAACGAGGTATTAGGTAACCTTGCAAAAGGAGGCACATATGAAACTACCTGATACCAAATGCAGGTTGCGATCACAGGTATAAATATGACGAAAACTTGCCATGCGACTTGACACATAACCGCAATGATCCCTAGAAGTTGTATAAATGTAAAGGCCAACGATCCCATAATAGATGGGATTGACGTATCCACTTCGTTCTGATCGGTTGATGCCTACATGAGGATGCAATTCAGTCATTCAATACCAACTTGAATTATGAAATATATTGAATGATGGAAAAAGAAGTCATACTCTATTAAGGATGCGCCCACTTGGTGTGGCATCAAAGAATGACATGGGAGCACGCAAAATGCATGTATGCATCTTGTGGAACAACATTGTCGCCGTTTTATATCCAGCTATTGTGAGAAGCAGATCTCTCACAAGTATGCAAAGAGAGCTCCCTAAGGCCAATATGACATAAACAAGGGTTAGATGAGATCCAGTGACGCGAGGTGTGTCACCTTCTGCAACAGGAGCTGCCCATGCCATCCAATAATTGCTTCCAATCTGAAGAACTTGAAATGCTAGCTGGGCAAACAAAATAAGTGGCACAAGAAGTCCCTTATATGCCATTGTCATATACTTCCAGTAAACCGAGAAACTCACTCTCCCTTTCTCCCTCTCCTCTTCCTGAACAAGTTGTCCCTTTGGCACACTTATTTCATTCATTTCTCCATTGTGTTCATCTTTCTTCTCTTCTACATTTTCCACAACCACATCAGTTGAAGTTTTGGCTTTGAGGTCCAATGAATCAAGTGCCGATAAAGCTTTCTCATGCGCGCCAACCAGTTCGATGAGGTCTGTCCCTGAATTAAGAATATCTTCATATCTTCCTGTTTGTGTGATTTTTCCATCTTTCATGACCTGTCAAACAATACAAGGCAATTCCAGTGATTTTTCATTTTTGAGAGCGTAGAACAAATGAGAAACTTAAAAGAAAGGTAGTATTCGTTACCAAGATGAGATCGGCCGAGGTCAGGAACTCCATTTGATGGGTGACATATATCACAGTTTTTGAAGCTAAAAGACCAAGCAAACACTCCTGTCATATATACAAAGAGAGTTACTGATAATTAAAACGATATGAACACTCTAAAGACATTATGATTGTTCTATCAAAATACAAAATTGAATTCTAAAAGCACAAAATGATAGAATAGGAAGTACCTTGAAAAGATGGCTCCCTGTGTGAGCATCAACTGCACTAAATGGATCATCAAAAAGATAAATGTCTGCCGCATGGTATAAAGCACGTGCGATCTGTATTCTTTGCTTCTGTCCACCACTCAAGTTGATTCCCCTCTCGCCGATGATCGTCTGATCCCCAAGGGGCAATATTTCCATGTCCTTCTTCAAAGAACAAGCTTCCAACACGCGTTCGTATCTCTCCCTCTCCATCTCCTCACCAAATAGTACATTGTCTTCGATTTTTCCACTCTGTATCCAAGGTGACTGAGCTACATAAGCAGTGGTCCACACAGCTTAACAGTCCCCGACGTCTTTGGGATCTCACCCAATATGCAAGAGAGCAAGCTAGACTTCCCCGAACCAACAACCCCACAAACAGCCACTCGCATTCCATGCATCACTTGTATATTCAAGTCCTTCAGTGTAGGATTCGATGAAGATGGATCCCAAGAGAAATTCCCATCACTAATCTCAACTGCCACATCAGTAGTACCTTTGGGTGGCTTCTCAATGAAACTGTGCTGCAAGTCCTCTAAGCGAAGAAACGAAGATATTCTTTCAAGCGAAACTCTAGTTTGACTAACCATATGAATTGTATCAGGGAGGCTATAAATAGGCTCTTGCAACACTCCAAACGTCGCAAGCGCTGACAAGACCTTCCCTGAGTCTAATGGAATACCCATAAGCATACAAGCTCCAAAAGTGACCACAGACACAAAAGTGGGCGATCCCCATAAGACGAACGTCGTCATGGCTTCAGTGTATAACAATTTTTTCAACCAATTCGTCTCGTTCTTCCTCAGCTCGACGATCTTTGACAAGAACTTCATCTCCCACCCTTGAAGCTTGAGAATTCTCATGTTCCTCAATATCTCGGAAGTCGCTTTCATCCTAACATCTTTGGACTCCATCAACTTCTCTTCATACTTCTGTTGCATCTTCCCCAAGGGGAAATTAAAAAACATTATTAGTATGGTTGCAGCTAATGTGGCGAGCGAAGCTAGCCCTAGATTCTTGTACAAGATCAATAGAGATAATGTGACTTGGATGGGAACCATCCATAGATCATGAATGTACCAACTAAAGAGTCCAATCCTATCCGCATCAACACTCATGATGTTGATGATCTCCCCACTCGTACGTCCTTGCCTCGACTGGCTCGAAAGCTTCAATCCCTTCTTGTAAATCATCGTTACAAGTATTGCTCGGACACGTATATTAACTTGTTGGAGTCTAAAGAACCAGTGCCTCTCTGAGAGGCATTCGAAGATCTTCGCGACCACGAATGCTGAAACCAACACATACCCACGATTCGATACCTATCACGATCGATGAGGTATTGAACAAATTCATTGATAAGATAAGGACCCACATAAGTAGATGTTGTGTAAACCAGCACGAACAAACCTGTCAATATAATTTTTTTCCAAGTTGTAAAAACTAATGCCTTCACCAAATTCAAAGTCCCAATTTCACCACCACTACTGCATGAATCAAGCTTAGTTTGGAAGACTGGGAAGACTCCAAAAACGCTATCTTCGTTTACGAGCTGTGGAATGTCTTCTATGTCTAATGTTTTCTTATGACCTACTGAAAGCAAAGAATTCATCCAAAAGAAGGTGAGGATACTAAATGGATTAGCTGTAGCATAAGGTGTGACATTGTCACAGCCTCTCTCAGTATTCAATAGAGGTTCTTGAAGAAGAGGTTCCCTTTTATCTTCTTCACTCCTCTTCCCAAACAACCCGGCGTAACAAAGGATCAAACCAACCAATACTGACACGATATCTAAAAACAACAAATGGGTTTGCAGGAATCCGTGTTTTCTATAGTAATCAAGTCTACAACAAGGAAACAACATGAGATGAACAAACATAGACACCACCAAATCTGAAGAAACAGAGGGAACTTCGTCTCCGTCGAACGAGAGAATACAAAGTGCAAATAAGCAGGGATTGCAATGGAAACAATGGTTCTGAAAACAAAATCTAATTGGGTTGAAAGCATGTAATCCGGACAAGCATCATGAACATACAAGTAGTAGTTGAAGAGGCATAATATGAAATGAAACAGAGCCAAAAACAGAGACGTGAGAAGGGTCAGCCTGTATAGGAAAGACTTACTTTTTCTTGCACCCTTTTCACGACTCTGCACACTACACCTCTTGACGGACCAAGTAATGGATATAACAAGATAGAACACTAGGTGACAAACTGCAGAGAACCCATGAACGGAAACAGGTCTCAAGAAATGTGTGTATTCAGAGGAGATGAAGAATACACCATAATTGGAGAAACTGAGAGAGACCATGTTCAGGAGATTCTCTTGCATTCTCTCTGTGTTTCTGATGGGGTCTTATAGAATGATTGACCATGAAAAGGTAGTATCTTTTTAGATCATAAACAGGAAACCCACCCAACCTATTTTTTGAAACCTACAAAACCACCCCATCTTAACTATAAGGGTTTGAGCAGTGGAAAACCACCCCAACCCATTTAGAAAACATCTCTCTTTCTGATGGGGCCCACAACGCCGTCACCATCCTCTGTTCCACCCGCCTTCCTCTCTTTCCTTGGCCACCTCCGGGGCTGTTCCACCCACCCACCGGTCACCGTCCTTTGTTCAATATCGTAGTGTGACTGTGTGAGGTAAATATCATTTCTCTTTCTTTTCCATCTTCTTCTTTATGTTGATGACCTTATTTGTGTTATTTGATTAAAAAATAGTTCACATATGATTGAATTAATTTTTAAAAACATGAAAAAAAATTGTAGTATATATCTCGTTAATGTGGGTATGGGTTAAAAAAAAATTCTAAAGAGGTATGGGATTAAAATTTAAAACCAAATAAATGACTTCTCTTTTAAAAAAAATTCTTTTTGTGAAAAAACTAGGGGTGGTAAATGAGTCGAACGAGCTGAGCTTTGACCTGCTCAGGCTCGGCTCATTTAGTATCGGGCTTGCCTCGGTCTGGGACTGAGCTTCATTTCGTGTTCAAGCTCGACTCATTGAGCTTGTGAAAAACTCGATTGAAGCTCAAATCAAGGCTCGGCTTAGGGTCGTTTAGTTAAAAAAAAACCTTGTTTAGCATTTGAAAAATCACATTTCACAAATCATAATACCTTATATATGTGAAAGTGAAAAAGCCTCATTGTGAGTGGTCTTCTGGCCAAATCTCCACCAATTGTTCTAAAGAAGGCTACACTTTCATTTCAGTTGATGAAGAGAGTTTTTCTTTGGGCCAACACCACACCCCCAACCCCTCCCCCCCCCCCCCCCCCCCCCCCCAATTTGACCTTGAGAAACTTCTTGTTAGATAACATGCTAGAGACATGGATCCAAATATCCAATGAGGGTTACATCTCATCAGGTCTTGTTAGTTAGACTTGTGATAAAAACCGGAAAAAAAATTGTCATAATTTCACATGCCATGTGAGATTGCCACGAGTCAGTCTTTCTTTGAAAATTGAATAGAAATCCTGGTTGAATCCTATATCATGTAATGGATGACTTCGTGGAGACGCAATTTAATTCTTTCAAATTGTATCTACCAAACTTTGATAGCAAACACACAAACCAACATCATGCTTTAGGAATCCTATCTAAACAAAACAAGTGATGTAAAATAAAGAGAAAAGAAGAAAACAGAATATGCATGTAGACTTTTGGAGAACTGAATTGATTCCATTGAAAGGGAACTTGAGACTTAAAAAGACTCAGAAGATAAGATATCAGAAAAACCAAATGGATGAATTGATTTCATTGAAGCAGATGAATGAATTTGACATGGCTTTGGATTCATAATTTCATATTTCATATAAGCCAAATGGATTTTAAGATTCTCATATTGGTGTAGTTGGTTTGTAGTCCATTATTTTTTGAATAACAATATGTCTGTCACAATGTTTGATGTTTCTACAACCCACTTTAGAAAGTATCAAGTGTCAATATTTGAATATGATGACATGCAATATTTAATATTTCTGTTACTTGTCCCATGTGGTCATAGCACAATGGTTTAGGGCTTAGCGGTATTACTGATAGGTCCTAGGTTTGAATCTTGGCGCTGACTTACCCACTAAGGTTAGCCACAGGGGGTCTCCGATATCAAAAAAAAAAAATTATGTTACTTGCAAGCTCTTTTCATCTGTATGGGTAGTGTCACATTCTTGGACCTTGATTAAGTCACTGCTTCGGTTGATACGCCTACCGACAATCAGATACAGAAGACTGAGACAGCAGTACTCAAAAGCGCATTCGGATGACATCCTTTCCATGACAGTGATATAGTCTTTGTTTCTTGACAATGGTTAGTACAGACCAAAGATTTCAATTGTTGTTAATTCATTGAGCAGAAGGTAAGATATTGTATGCGATCTAACACCATCATCCTTCTCAGTAACATGCCATGTAGAGGTAAGGTTTAAATATGCAGAATGAGAAAATGAACTTCTATTGATTGAGTAGTAGCTGACATTCAGCTTAAATAAATCAACAAAGACAATTTTTTCCAATGTTGCACATGAAGAACATTCAGCCATCCAAAATATATTACACTGCCTATGATCACCAAAAGATGTCCTCACACATTTGCTTTATAAAAACATTCATCATTGTTTCAGGTATTTGTCCAGTTCAGCTCGGTCAGTTCATCACCCATCCCTCATAGATTGTTTAAATTTATGAAACTAGAACTTGATCTCATCGTATACTCCGCTACTAGCTTCGCAAATCCAGAAGACTTGTTTTCTAATAACCTCCCTGGTGTGTCAAATTCTAATATCTTACCTGGTCAAAAAATATATATATATATATAAAGTCATAGAAGTTCAGACAGTAAAGATTCAGATTATGGAACAAGCGATCTTGGTTGTACTAACCATTATCCAGAAGCAAAACCATATCGCTATCTAGGACAGATGTTATGCGGTGCGCGATTGTGATGACTGTTGAGTCTGAGAATTGCTGCCTCAATGTGCTCTGAATTAGGCTATCTGTAGAAGTATCAACCGATGCAGTGGCTTCATCGAGCACCAATACTTTGCTCTTCTTCAATATGACTCTACCTAAACAAACAAGTTGTCGCTGACCCACACTCCAGTTCTCACCATTTTCTGAAACTGGAGATTCATGTATGAAGTTTCAAGTAAGCACAAAAGTATATAAAATCATAGATTATATAAATTGACTTTGATCATAGTATTCCAACCTGAAGAGTATAGTTTTCCTTCTTTCCTCCTAACCTCTTCTCCAAGTTGACACCTATCTATAGCCTGGAAAAAAATATGTGTATCACAAAATCATCAAGAAGGACCAAAATACAATTCTAGAAACTGATCAAAACCAGAGATGTAGAGAATAAAAAGAATTACACCCCAAACTTGTTCGTCAGTGTAATCATCAAGCGGGTCAAGGTTGCTTCTAACAGTCCCCTCAAACATAGTTGGATCTTGTGGAATTATGCTTAGCCTTGATCTTAGATCATGCAAACCTATAGTCGAAATGTCGATGCCATCTATAGTTATGTGGCCTACTGTAGGATCGATGATGCGAAAGAGCGTCTGTATCAGTGTGGATTTTCCACTGCCCGTTCTTCCAACAATGCCAGTCTTCATCCCTCCGGAGAATGTGCATGTTAATCCTCTCAACACAAATGGCATGTGTGGAGCGTAACGAACCTATACTCACATATATATCATATATTAACAATGACACTAGACATTGATAACACATGAAAAAAGAATATTAGCAGCATTGAAACAATGTTCATTGCAGAAAGAAGTCATAAATTAACAATAAACGACGACGCCAGTCATAAATTAACAATAAAAAAAGTCATAAATTGACAAAACATATTGCAGTGACTTACACAATTACATGACTGCAACACATGAATGTGTAAAAATGAATGACTTGATATGACTTGTAGACATTGATGGTGGTAAGAAAAATATAATACTCTCGTGATATCATAAGATACATTATCCATTGTAATCATGCAGGATCACAATGAATCAGAATATCAGATAGATCTGATGATTGAGAAGTGCATGCACTTGCTTGAACCTAATTCGATGACTAGAACTTTGTTCAAATTCACATTTTTCCTAAACCATAATTTTCTACCTTATTCTGGCAACAAAGGAATGAATACTACTTATAAAACTAGAAAATACCTGCAAGTCATGAATATGAACCTCCCCACATAATGGCCAGTTATCATCTGGTTTGTTTGCTTCTATAGTCAGGGGAGGTTCACTAGGAATGCATGTATACTGAAGAATTCTCTCAACAGATATAATTTGATTCTCAACATTGCAAAGCATCCATATGACCCACCCTTGTATCGAGTTTAGATTAAGACCATATGTTACTGCAAGACCCGCAATCACTGGAAAAAAAATCTAAGAGTAAGATTAAGAGAGGTGAATAATCATTGAATGATAAGTCCTGGAAATTTATAAATGTACCTACCAGGATTGATTATTCCCTGTGGTACACAAACCAAGAAAACTAGAGAGAATGCAAATGTCATGGAAGACAACATGTCCAAGCGGAAGCAAAGCCACTCCCTTGCGCTGACACTATGAAACTTAGGCCTGGAGAATTCATCATTCAACTGTAAATTTTTGGTGATGAATCTTGATTCTTCATCAAAAGCTCTAATCGTTGTAGATCCTGATAGTGATTCCGAAAAATGCTGTATGATGGGAGCTTTGCACACACCTACTAGTCGAACAAGTTCTCGTGCCGTGGCTATATAATATTGCTGAAAAATAAACAGAATTATGTAATTTGCACCTTTTCTTGAAGCATTTTTTATTTTTATTAATATCACTTGAAACAAACTAGTTAGAAGTGACATTTGGAACCAATTTTCAAAAACAACTTTTCATAAAAGCTGCATCAACCAGCTTTTCATAGAAGTTGTTCAATTGAATTTTAAAAAAATAAAAACCAAAACCCAAAACTAAAAAGCTAAAATTTAAAAACACCCATATAGAACTGATTATTTGAAAACTGAATTTACAGAATTGGTTTTACAATTGGTTCCAAACGAGGCCTTAATCGATCAAGAGGCAACCTCGCAAAAGGTCCTATGAAAAAACAAAGGAAGCACATTCCAAATTACCTGATACCAAATGCAGGTTGCGACAACAGGTATAAATATGATGAAAACTTGCCATACGACTTGAGACATAACAGCAATGATCCCTAGAAGCCCTATAAATGTAAAGGCCAATGATCCCATTATAAATGGGATTGATGTATCCACTTCGCTCTGATCGGTTGATGCCTGCATGAAGATGGGATTCAGTCATTCAATACCAACTTGAATTCTGAAAAATATTGAATGATGGGAAAAGAGGTTTTACTCTATTAAGGATGCGCCCACTTAGTGTAGCATCAAAGAATGACATGGGAGCACGAAAAATGCACATATGCAACTTGTTGAACAGCAGTGTCGCCGTTTGATATCCAGCTATTCTGAGAAGCAGATCTCTCACAAGTGTGCAAAGAGAGCTCCCTAAGGCCAATATGACATAAACAAGGATTAGAAGAGATCCAGTGACATGAGGTGTGACACCTTCTGCAACAGGAGCAGCCCATGCCATCCAATAATTGCTTCCAATCTGAAGAACTTCAAATACTATATGGGCAATCAAAATAAATGGCACAAGAATTCCCTTGTATGCCATTGTCATATACTTCCAGTAAACCGAGAAACTGACTCTCCCTTTCTCCCTCTCCTCTTCCTGAACAAGTTGTCCCTTTGGCACACTTATTTCATTTATTTCTCCATTGTGTTCATCTTTCTTCTCTTCTACATTTTCCACAACCACATCAGTTGAAGTTTTGGCTTTGAGGTCCATTGAATCAAGTGCCGATAAAGCTTTCTCATGCGCGCCAACCAGTTCGATGAAGTCTGTCCCCGAATTAAGAATATCTTCATATTTTCCTGTTTGTGTGATTTTTCCATCTTTCAAGACCTGTCAAACAATATAAGGCAATTCCAGTGATTTTTGAGAGCGCAGAACTAACGAGAAACTTAAAAAAAGGTAGTATTTGTTACCAAGATGAGATCGGCCGAGGTCAGGAACTCCAGTTGATGGGTGACATATATCACAGTTTTTGAAGCTAAAAGCCCAAGCAAACACTCCTGTCATATGTTATGAGTGTTATTGATCATATTATGATATGAGCACTCTGAAGACTTATTATTGTTCTATCAAAATGTCAAAATTGAATTCTAGAAGCATAAAAATAATGGAAGAGGAAATACCTTGAAAAGATGGCTCCCTGTGTGAGCATCAACTGCACTAAACGGATCATCAAAAAGATAAATGTCTGCGCCATGGTATAAAGCACGTGCGATTTGTATTCTTTGCTTCTGTCCACCACTCAAGTTGATTCCCCTCTCGCCGATGATCGTCTGATCTCCAAAGGGCAATATCTCCAAGTCCTTCTTCAAAGAACAAGCTTCCAAAACGCGTTCATATCTCTCCCTCTCCATCTCCTCCCCAAACAGTACATTGTCTTCAATTTTGCCACTCTGTATCCAAGGTGTCTGAGCTACATAAGCAGTTGTTCCACACAGCTTAACAGTCCCTGACGTCTTTGGGATCTCACCCAATATGCAAGAGAGCAAGCTAGACTTCCCCGAACCAACAGTCCCACAAACAGCTACTCGCATTCCATGCATTACTTGTACATTCAAGTCTTTCAAAGTAGGATTCGACGAAGATGGATCCCAAGAGAAATTCCCATCACTAATCTCAACCGCGACATCAGTACTACCTTTGGGTGGCTTCTCAATGAAATCATGCTGCAAGTCCTCTAGGCGAAGAAACGAAGATATTCTATCAAGCGAAACTCTAGTTTGAATAACCATCTGAATTGTATCTGGGAGGCTATAAATAGGTTCTTCCAACACTCCAAACGTCGCAAGCGCTGACAAGACCTTCCCGAGTCTAATGGAATCCCCATGAGCATACAAGCTCCAAAAGTGACCACGGACATGAAAGTGGGCGATCCCCACAAGACGAACGTCGTCATGGCTTCAGTGTATAACAATTTTTTCAACCAATGCCTCTCGTTCTTCCTCAGCTCGACGATCTTTGACAAGAACTTCATCTCCCATCCTTGAAGCTTGAGAATTCTCATGTTCCTCAATATCTCGGAAGTCGCTTTCATCCTAACATCTTTGGACTCCATCAACCCCTCTTGGTACTTCTGTTGCATCTTCCCCAAGGGGAAATTAACCAACATTATTAGTATGGTTGCAGCTAATGTGGCGAGAGAAGCTAGCCCGAGATTCTTGTGCAAGATCAATAGAGCTAATGTGACTTGGATGGGAATCATCCATAAATCATGTATGTACCAACTAAAGAGTCCAATCCTTTCCGCATCAACACTCATGATGTTGATGATTTCTCCACTCGTACGCCCTTGCCTTGACTGGCTCGAAAGCTTCAATCCCTTCTTGTAAATCATCGTTACGAGTAGTGCTCGGACACGTATGTTAACTTGGTGGAGTCTAAAGAACCAGTGCCTCTGTGAGAGGCATTCGAAGATCTTCGCGACCACGAATGCTGATACCAGCACATACCCACGATTCGGATACTTATCACGATCGATGAGGTATTGAACAAATTCACCGATAAGATAAGGCCCCACATAAGTAGATGTTGTGTTAATTAGCACGAACAAACCCGTCACTAGAATTTTTTTCCAAGTTGTAAAGACTAATGCCTTCACCAAATTCAAAGTCCCAATTTCACCACCACTACTGCATGAATCAAGCTTAGTTTGGAAGACTGGGAAGACTCCAAAAACGCTATCTTCGTTTACGAGCTGTGGAACGTCTTCTATGTCTAATGTTTTCTTATGACCTACTGAAAGCAAAGAATTCATCCAAAAGAAGGTGAGGATACTAAATGGATTAGCAGTAGCATAAGATGTGACACTGTCACAGCCTCTCTTATTGTATGATCCATCAGTATTCAATAGTGGTTCTTGAAGAAGAGCTTCCCTTTTATCTTCTTCACTTCTCTTCCCAAACAATCCGGCATAACATAGGATTAAACCGACCAACACTGACACAATATCTAAAACCAACAAATGGGTTTGCAAGAATCCATGTTTTCTATAGTAAACAAGGTCTACAACAAGGAAACAACATGAGATGAACAAGTAGAGACACCACCAAATCTGAAGAAACAGAGGGAACTTCGTCTTCGTCGAACTTGAGAATACAAAGTGCAAATAAGCAAGGATTGAAATGGAAACAATGGTTCTGAAAACCAAATCTAATTGGGTTGCAAGCATGTAATCAAGCCAACCATCATGAACATACAAGTAGTAGTTGAAGAGGCATAACAAGAATTGAAACAGAGCCAAAAACAGAGAGGTGAGAAGGATCAGCCTGTATTGGAAAAACTTACTTTTTCTTGTAACCACTTCAAGACTCTGAACACAATATCTCTTGATGGACCAAGTAATGAATATAACAAGAAAGAACGCTAGGTGACAGACTGCAGAGAACCCATGAAGGGAAACAGGTCTCAAGAGATGTGTGTACTCAGAGGAGATGAAGAACTCACCATGGTTGGAGAAACTGAGACAGATCATGTTCAGGAGATTCGCTGATGGGGTCTTATTGGTTTTGATAGAAAATGTGGAAGTCAACAAGAGCTCATGCAAGACAAGTTACAGTGGAAGAAAGAGACTATGCTAAATTTACATCAAAATTCCTCCATTAGATTCTTCTTTTTAATGGTGCTATATTCCATACCCTGCAGGGTCTGTTATGGAAACACAAAAGAAAAAACAATATTTTAATCGCTAGCGCACACAGTTCATTTCGCGATCAAAAAATAATTTTTTATCCGTTTATACACTGTCATAATATAATATATATAATACAGTGTATACTACGTCTTCACAATTTATAAAAATTAATTTTTTATTAAAAAAATGCATTAACGTATTTTAGTATATATTTTTTTTAAAATATTATGCATTTCAATCGATGAGTGTAAATTAAAATAATATAAAAAACTAGTGAGGACAGCGGATGAGACTGTTCACATGTTTAAACACATCATTTTATGTTTATTGATTTTTAATATTCAATATGACCATGCAAAGTAGTATCACTATTTTTAGATCATTAACAGTAAAAACACAATTTTGATGACAATGACAAAAAAAATTCGGCAAGAGAGAATTTTAAAAAAAAATTGTAAAGCAATACTCTACAATATCATCACCTATCAAAAATAAAAACATACTAGTAGATGAGATATGCATCCAATGAGGATTCATCTCATCAGACTAGTGATAAAAACAAAAAAATGTCATAATTTCACAAGCCATGTAAGATTGCCATGAGTCAGTCTTCCTTTGAAAACTGAATAGAAATCCTAGTTGAATCCTATCTCATGTAATGATGTCTTCGTTGAGACTCAATTGAATTCTTTCAAATTGTATCTACCAAACTTTGATAGCAACCACACAAACCAACATAACAAGTGATGTAAAAGAAAGAGAAAAGAAAAAAAAAAAAACAGAACACGCGCGTAGACTTTTGGAGAACAGAATTGATTCCATTGAAAGGGAACTTTAGACTTTAAGCAGATTAATGAAGTTGACATGGCTTTGGATTCATATAAGCCAAACGGATTTTTAAGATTCTCAAATTGGTGTAGTTGGTTTGTAGTCCATTATTTTTTGAATAACAATATGTCAGCCTCGTTTGATGACACAAACAATGTTTGATGTTTCTGCAACTCACTTTAGAAAGTAATCATTTGTCAATATTTGAATATGGTGACATGCAATATATTAGTTTTTTTTTTATATACCCACTGAAAGTTTCCCTGGTTAAGAAAAAAAAAATCCAGAGTTAAAGTTTTGTCAATTTAAAAAAATATTCGTAGAATATTCCATGACTTAACGTCACCCCAAAAATGAATATTCATACAGCCACGTGAAAGATTGTGACACATCGACCCTTCATTTTTTAAATATCCATATAACCCCTTGAAATTACGCATTTAATTCATATCTATCATTATCCTATTAAAACTTGTGTTCATGTATAGTTAACCTAACAAAATACAATAATTTATTATTAACACATTAGAGAAGAAACACAGTGGGGTAATTTTTTTATGAAAAATATTTTGGTCAAAGAATCATATTGACGTGTTTGCAGCACCTTTAGAAGGATAAAATATACTTAGTATATTTCATAAAATTTGAAAGAAAACTAACTCAGGAGTCTAAATATTTATCTATGAAGAAATTTAAGAGGTTATATGGATCTTAGAAAAATACGGGGTCAATATGGATACTCACATATTTTAAATGGGTTATATGCATTTTTTCCTTGAGTGTGACTTCGTGTGAGTGAAAGTGGTGAGGATAAAAAAATAATTTAATCATGTATGATTAAGTTAATCACACTACAGTTTCAAGATATCACCAAAAGGGGGTATATCAATATATCTCAAACAATCAGAGGGTTATATGGATATTCATAAAAAAAAAACAAGGGGGCCGGGGGGGGGGGGGGGGTATGAATGTTAGCAAACTTTCAAGAGGCAATATGTATTTTTCCCTTTATTTTATTGGAGAGTTAAATTAAATAATATCATTAGTAATTGCTGGTGTTATTGTTGGTTTCAAATATTTTTTTTCCGTTATTAACCGTTTTCTTGAAAAGGTCTTGTGCACCTTTTCATTTATTTTTTCATTTAACAGGCTTTCAAAGTATCAATGTTGAATATGGTTTAATGGTTATAAACTGCCTCTTTTTTTTGCATTTCTTCTCTTTTATACAGAGACTGAGAGCTGTTCAAGAATACTGTAATATATATGAGTTAGGTGCTTGGATCCCATTTTGGAAGTTAGAAAAGTTTTTTTTATTTTATATATTGGCCATTTGTAGAAGAGTGTTTTGAAAAAGATAAAGAGAACCACAACTGTAAGCACGTACGTGCATGCGTGTTGTATCCTGGAAGTGATTTGTCGAAACCTTTTAACAAACTCTTTAGAGTAGGGGCAAATATCATTTTAAGGAAAGCCACTTCGCGTCTCAGAACTCTGATCTCTTGTGTGTCATCTAAACTTTTATTTTACAAGAGCAGTTCAGGTAGATCAATTGATTCTACCAACCTTTTAAAAACAAAACCAAAAACAGAAGCCAACATTTGGGGTAAAAAACAAAAAACAAAAAAGAGAGTTTCTCATTCAAAAATTCAGCCTTGCTCTTTAATATTTGTGAATTAAAAGTGTATCTACGATTTGAAGTGAAATGTCTCCTATTCTTGAAGAGAAAACTAAGCGAACGCAGTGTTATTAACCAGTACTGTAAGATGTGTATAATGATGGTTTTTTAACTGTCATCATACCTAGGTCAAAATATCACTATATACATAACATGACACCACATATAACAACGTATGCATATACTTCGTCAAATGTATTAGAAACGATTTATAATTTATGAGCCTACTTCTCTTGTTTGTTTCAAGTTCATGTTTAGTTCTGAACAGGTTCAAGTTTTTTATGTTCAAAGAAAGTCCAAGTTTTTTGTATATTCAGGTTTATGAACATTTAGCTTGGTTATTAAACTTAATAGCTAATAATGAATTGATAAAATAAAATCTAAAACATATGCTTTCTATGATTCTGCATTTCTGCTGATCTATATTTTTTGCAAACGATGGAAAAACTATTTCAATGTTTAAAGTATGGAAAATCTATTTCAAAGCTCATTGTATGATAAATGTTTGTTTTTAGTATTATGATGATCTTCTTTGTTACATATACATTATTTTAGAATCAAACACAAAAAAAATTCATGTAAATATTCTTTTAGAAAAACAAATGACGAGGAAATTGTTTTATGTAAAATAGTTTTAATACCGCCAAACATCATATTTAATTTTTAAATTTTCCCGAAAAGTTTTATCCACATAAAATAAATACTGTAGGAATTCAAACTGCATAAAACCATTCAAGATTTTCAAAACTGGACCTCCCACAGTCCATTACAATATACTGAATGCTGAACTACAATAAGCGAACCAAGCAAAAAAAAAAAAAACTACAATAAGTGTGACATGGTCTTTGTTTCTTGACAATAGTTAGTGCAGACCAAAGATTTCAATGGTTGTTAATTCATTGAGCAGAAGGTAAGATTTTTTATGGGATTTGACACCATCATCCTTTTCAATAACATGACATGTAGAGGTAAATTTTAAGAATGCAACATGAGAGAATGAATTTCTATTAATTAAGAATTATCTGATATTCTGCTTAAACAAATCATCACAGACATAACCTTTTCCAATGTTACACATGAATGAACAACCATCCAAAATATATTTTATACCACCTATGATCACCAAAAGACTTCCTCACGCATTTTTTTTTGTAAAACATTCACCATTGTTTCATGTATTTGTCCAGTTCAGCTTGGTCAGATCATCATCCATCACTCATAGAATGCTTAAGTTTACGAACTAGAACTTGATCTCACCGTATACTCCGCTACTAGCTTTGCAAATCCAGAAGACTTGTTTTCTAATAACCTCCCTGGTGTGTCAAATTCCAATATCTTACCTGCTCAATGAATAAAAAATCTGAAGTCATAGCAGTTCATATAGAAAAGATTCAGATCACAAAACAAGCCATCTTGGTTGTACTAACCATTGTCAAGAAGCAAAACCATATCACTATCTAGGACAGATGTAATCCGGTGCGCAATTGTGATGACTGTTGAGTCTGAGAACTGCTGCCTCAGTGTGTTCTGAATTAGGCTATCTGTAGAAGTATCGACCGATGCAGTTGCTTCATCAAGCACCAATACTTTGCTCTTCTTCAATATGACTCTACCTAAACAGACAAGTTGTCGCTGACCCACACTCCAGTTCTCACCATTTTCTGAAACTGGAGATTCATACATGTTTGATATTTCAAGTAAGCACAAAAGTATAGAAAACCATAGATTATATAAATTGACTTTGATCATAGTTCCAACCTGAAGAGTATAGTTTTCCTTCTTTCCTCCTAACCTCTTCTCCAAGTTGACACCTATCTATAGCCTGGGAAAATATGCATGTCAAAAGATCATCAAGAACAACCAAAATACAATTCTATAAACTGATCAAAACCAGAGATGTAGAGCATAAAAAGAATTACATCCCAAACTTGTTCGTCGGTGTACTCATCAAGTGGGTCGAGGTTGCTTCTAACAGTCCCCTCAAACATAGTTGGATCTTGTGGAATTATGCTTAGCCTTGATCTTAGATCATGCAAACCTATAGTCGAAATGTCGATGCCATCTATCGTTATGTGGCCTACTGTAGGATCGATGATGCGAAAGAGCGTCTGTATCAGTGTGGATTTTCCACTGCCCGTTCTTCCAACGATGCCAGTCTTCATTCCTCCGAGGAATGTGCATGATAATCCTCTCAAGACAAATGGCATGTGTGGAGCATAACGAACCTATACTCATATATATCATATATTAACAGTGGTGCTAGACATTGATAACACATGAAAAAAGAATATTAGCACCATCAATGTTTACTGCAGAAGGAAATCCAAAATTGACAAACATGCAGTGGCTAACACAATTACATATTTGCAACACATGTATGTGTTATAAAAATTAATGACTTGATATGACTTGTAGACATTGATGGTGGTAAGAAAAAAATAATGATACTCTTGTGATTCCATAAGATAAATTATCCATTGTAATTATGCAGGATCACAAATGAATCAGATATAGATTTGGTGATTGAGAAATGCATATACTTGATCGAAATTCGATACGTTATTCAAAATTCACATTTTTCCTTGTATGACCAAATTTTCTACCTTAATCTTGCAACAAAGGAATGAATACTACTCATAAAACTAGAGAATACCTGCAAGTCATGAATTTGAACCTCCCCACATAATGGCCAGTTATCATCTGGTTTGTTTGCTTCTATAGTCAGGGGAGGTTCACTAGGAATGCATGTATACTGAAGAATTCTCTCAACAGATACAATTTGATTCTCGACATTGCAAAGCCTCCATATAACCCACCCTTGTATCGAGTTTAAATTAAGCCCATACGTTACTGCAAGACCTGCGATTGCTGAAAAAAAAATCTAAGAGTAAGATTAAGTGATGTGAATAATCATTGATATGATAAGTCTTGGAAATTTGTAAATGTACTTACCAGGATTGATTATTCCCTGTGGTACACAAACCAAGAAAACTAGAGAGAAAGCAAATGTCATGGAAGACAACATTTCCAAGCGAAAGCAAAGCCACTCCTTTGCACCAAAACTATGAAACTTCGGCCTGGAGAATTCATCATTCAAATGTAAATTTTTGGTAATGAATCTTGATTCTTTATCAAAAGCTCTAATCGTTGTTGATCCTGACAATGACTCCGAAAAATGTTGTATGATGGGAGCTTTGCACACACCAGCTAGTCGAACAAGTTCTCGTGCCGTGGCTATATAATATTGCTGAAAAATAAACAGAATTATGTAATTTGCACCTTTTTTGAAGCAATTCTGATTTGCTTAGCAAATATGTTATTAATATCACTTGAAACAAACCAATAAGAAGAGATGTTTGGAATCAATTTTAAAAACAGTTTTTTCATAAAAGCTGCTCTTAACTAGCTTTTACATCAAACTTATTTTATCGAATCTTAACACATAAAAACCAAAACCTGGAACTAAAAAGCTTAAATTTTAAAACACCCATTTAGAGTTGATTATCTAAAAACTGATTTTACGGAATTAGTTTGACAAATGGTACCAAATGAGGCAGTAGGCAACCTTGTTAAAGGTCCTAAGAACGAACAAAAGAAGGCACATAAGAAACTACCTGATACCAAATGCAGGTTGCGATAACAGGTATAAATATGATGAAAACTTGCCATGCGACTTGAGACATAACCGCGATGATCCCTAGAAGTTGTATAAATGTAAAGGCCAAGTTTCCCATCCTAGACGGGAGTAATGTATCCACTTCGCTCTGATCGGTTGATGCCTACATGAGGATACAATTTAGTCATTCAATACCAACTTGAATTCTGAAAAATATTGAATGATGGGAAAAGAAGTCATACTCTATTAAGGATGCGCCCACTTGGTGTGGCATCGAAGAATGACATGGGAGCACGAAAAATGCAAGTATGCAACTTGTTGAACAGTAGTGTCGCCGTTTTATATCCAGCTGTTGTGAGAAGTAGATCTCTCACAAGTAAGCAAAGAGAGCTCCCTAAGGCCAATATGACATAAACAAGGATTAGAAGAGATCCAGTGACTCGAGGAGTCGCATCTTCTGCCACAGGAGCTGCCCATGCCATCCAATAATTGCTTCCAATCTGAAGAACTTCAAATACTATATGAGCAATCAAAATAAGTGGCACAAGAAGTCCCATATATGCCATTGTCATATACTTCCAGTAAACCGAGAAACTCACTCTCCCTTTCTCCCTCTCCTCTTCCTGAACAAGTTGTCCCTTTGGCACACTTATATCATTCATTTCTCCATTGTGTTCATCTTTCATCTCTTCTACATTTTCCACACACACATCAGCTGAAGTTTTGGCTTTCAGCTCCATTGAATCAAGTGCCGATAAAGCTTTCTCATGCGCGCCAACCAGTTCGATGAGGTCTGTCCCTGAATTAAGAATATCTTCATATCTTCCTGTTTGTGTGATTTTTCCATCTTTCATGACCTGTCAAACCATATAAGGCAATTCCAGTGATTTTTTGAGAGCATAGAATTAATGAGAAACTTTAAAAAAGGTAGTATTCGTTACCAAGATGAGATCGGCCGAGGTCAAGAACTCCATTTGATGGGTGACATATATCACAGTTTTTGAAGCTAAAAGACCAAGCAAACACTCCTGTCATATATACAAAGAGAGTTATTGATAATTAAAATGGTATGAACACTCTAAAGAACTTATGATTGTTCTATCAAAATTTCAAAATTGAATTCTAGAAGCACAAAGTGATACCTTGAAAAGATGGCTCCCAGTGTGAGCATCAACTGCACTAAATGGATCATCAAAAAGATAAATATCTGCACCATGGTATAAAGCGCGTGCGATTTGTATTCTTTGCTTCTGCCCACCACTCAAGTTAATTCCCCTCTCGCCGATGATCGTCTGATCCCCAAACGGCAGTATCTCCAAATCCTTCTTCAAAGAACAAGCTTCCAACACGCGTTCATATCTCAACCTCTCCATCTCCTCACCAAATAGTACATTGTCTTCGATTTTGCCACTCTGTATCCAAGGTGTCTGAGCTACATAAGCAGTGGTTCCACACAGCTTAATAGTCCCTGACGTCTTTGGGATCTCACCCAATATGCAAGAGACCAAGCTCGACTTCCCCGAACCAACAGTCCCACAAACAGCCACTCGCATTCCATGCAACACTCGTACATTCAAGTCTTTCAAAGTAGGATTTGACGAAGATGGACCCCAAGAGAAATTCCCAGCACTGATCTCGACCGCGACATCAGTACTACCTTTGGGTGGCTTCTCAATGAAATCGTGCTGCAAGTCCTCAAGGCAAAGAAACGAAGATATTCTATCAAGCGAAACTTTATTTTGAACAACAATCTGAATTGTATCTGGGAGGCCATAAATAGGCGCTTGCAACACCGCGAATGTCGCAAGCGCTGACAAGACCTTCCCTGAGTCTAATGGAATCCCCATAAGCATACAAGCTCCAAAAGTGACCACGGACACCAAAGTGGGCGATGCCCACAAGAAAAACATTGTCATGGCTTCAGTGTATAACAATTTTATCAACCAATTCGTCTCGTTCTTCCTCAGCTCGACTATCTTTGACAAGAACTTCATCTCCCAACCTTGAAGCTTGAGAATTCTCATGTTCCTCAATATCTCAGAAGTCGCTTTCATCCTAACATCTTTGGACTTCATCAGCCCCTCTTGGTACTTCTGTTGCATCTTCCCCAAGGGGAAATTAACCAACATTATTAGTATGGTTGCAGCTAATGTGGCGAGAGAAGCTAGCCCGAGATTCTTGTACAAGATCAATAGAGCTAATGTGACTTGGACGGGAATCATCCATAGATCATGGATGTACCAACCAATGAGTCCAATCCTATCCGCATCAACACTCATGATGTTGATGATCTCCCCACTCGTACGCCCTTGCCTCGACTGGCTCGAAAGCTTCAATCCCTTCTTGTAAATCATCGTTACAAGTACTGACCGGACACGTATGTTGACCTGTTGGATTCTAAAGAACCAGTGCCTCTGTGAGAGGCATTCGAGGATCTTCGCGACCACGAATGCTGAGACCAATACATACCCACGATTCGGATACTTATCACGATCGATGAGGTATTGAACAAATTCACCGATAAGATAAGGCCCCACATAAGTAGATATTGTGTAAATTAGTGCGAACAAACCCGTCAATAGAATGTTTTTCCAAGTTGTATAGACCAATGCCTTCACCAACTCCAAAGTCCCAATTTCACCACAATTACTGCATGAATCAAGGTTGGTTTGGAAAACAGGGAAGACTCTGAAAACGCTATCTTCATTTACAAGCCGTGGAATGTCTTCTATGTCTAATGTTTTCTTATTACCCACCGAAAACAAAGAATTCATCCAAAAGAAGGTGAGGATACTAAATGGATTAGCAGTAGCATAAGGTGTGACATTGTCACAGCCTATCTCAGTATTCAATAGAGGTTCTTGGAGAAGAGGTTCCCTTTTATCTTCTTCACCCCTCCCAAACAACCCGGCGTAACAAAGGATCAAACCAACCAATACCGACACGATATCTAAAACCAACAAAAGAGTTTGCAAGAATCCATGTTTTCTATAGTAAACAAGGTCTACAACAAGGAAACAACATGAGATGAACAAGTAGAGACACCACCAAATCTGAAGAAACAGAGGGAACTTCGTTTCCGTTGAACGAGAGAATACAAAGTGCAAATAAGCCGGGATTGAAATTGAAACAAAGGTTCTGAAAACCAAATCTAATTGGGTTGCAAGCATGTCATCAGGCCAACCATCATGAACATACAAGTAGTAGTTGAAGAGGCATAACAAGAATTGAAACAGAGCAAGAAACAGAGAGGTGAGAAGGGTCAGCCTGTAATGGATAACCTTAATTTTTCTTGTACCCATTTCAAGACTCTGACCACTACATCGCCTGATGGACCAAGTAATGGATATAACAAGAAAGAACACCAGATGACAAACTGTGGAGAACCCATGAAGGGAAACAGGTCTCAAGAGGTGTATGTACTCTGAGGAGATGAAGAACTCACCATGGCTGGAGAAACTGAGAGAGACCATGTTCACGAGATTCTCTGGAGCTCTCTCTTTCTGTTCTCTGATGGGGTCTTATTGGCTTTGATAGAAAATATGGAAGTCAAACAAGAGATCATACAAGACAAGGTACAATGGAAGAGACTATACTAAATTTACATCAAAATTCCTGCATTAGATTCTTCATTTTAAGGGTAAACTTTATTCCATACCCTGCTTGTCATGATTGGTCAGTGTCTGTTGTGGGAACACAAAAGAATAAGATCATGACTTATGCTGATAGGACATAAAACAATATCTTATGAGCGGACACACACGGGGCCTATTTTGCAATTTCAAAATGTTTCTTATATGGAGCACTGTATATTATAGTATGATATACTTCAAAAAACACTGTATATTATAGTACATGAAAATTTAATTTAATTTTTTTAAAATATATTAGTGTATCTTTGTGTATATGTTTTATTTTTTTAAAATATTATATACTTCAATGAGTGAGTGTAAAAAAAAAAAACATACATGTCATTTCGAAGAATTAATTAGGGGATGTGATCACCCATCTATTATTTTTAGATCCCTTTAATTTTTTTAGATCTTTAAAGCGGTGAAAAATTATCTATAGGTCCCTCTAGCTGGATGTTTTTCAAAAATATGAAAAATGCCCTTTGTACAATTATTTTAGTACACTGTTAACACTCTCAAGTACAATGTTAAATATCTCCAATACACTGTTAACACTCCTTAATACATTGTTAACCTTTGTATAGAATGCCTCTAGCCCAATTGTTTTAGTACGATGTAGAAATTGTTACCATCTCTTCTATTGCTAAAAGGGTGGTTACAGCCTTGAATTGGAGATGAGATGGGACCGATTGACATGGACGGTTCTCAATACATTGTTAAGTATCTCAAATATACTGTTAGCACTTCACAGTACATTGTTAACTTTCACATAATTGAACGAGGGCATTTTCAGTATTTTTGAACAATATCCCGATGGAGGGACCTAAAGATAATTTCTTAATGCTTTAGGGACCTAAAAAAATTTAAAATTTTTTAAGGACCTAAAATAATAGATGGGTGATCATAGGTTCCTAATTAAATTCCCCTATTTATTTTTTAAAAATTCAATCTTACCCTGCAAAGGTAGTGGCACTATTTTTTAGATCATTAACAATAAAAACACAATTTTGATGACATAATGACAAAAAAATTTCGGCAAGAGACAGAATTTAAAAAAAATACTAGCAGTACTCTAGAATATCATCAGCTAGCAAAAATAAAAACATACTAGTAACATGTAGATCACAAAATTTACCAAAAATAGTAGATTAAATTTTCCAAAAAGAAAAAGGACTTTTGAGGGTTGGTTCACTATTTTAATTACCAAAGAAATTGACTCAGGGTCAGTATGGTTTACATGATTTAGAAGAAAAATTATTTATTCCCAATAATTTAATTTTGGTTGTTTATGTGAAAAAGAAAATTTGTTTGGGATATCCAAAAATGAATATAAGAATAAAAATTTTCAAATATAATTTCCCTTGGTGTTAATGAGAATGAACGTCAAACTAATCATTAAATAATTTTTTTGGTAGGGCATTCGAGTTAGTAGAGAATTTTTATTGGATGGCTTATGGTGATCATTTATCTATCATTTATAAAACTATACCTTAAAAATAAAATTTAAATTTAAATATTACATGAAATACAGAGCTTCATTGTGAGTGGTGAGTGGTCTCCGGGCCACCCTCTTTAGTGATGGTTCTAAAGAAAACTCTTGAGTTAGATGAGAATGGATCCAATTAGGATTGCATCTCATCAGGTTTAATTAATTAGACTTGTGATAAAAACCATAAAAAAACTTTCATATTTTCACATATTAAACATGTAAGATTGTCATGAGTCAGTCTTCAATTAAAAGTAAATAAAAATCCTCTCTGAATAGTGAATCATATCTCATGAAATGGATGCGTGACTCAATTGAACTCTTTCAAATTGTATCTACCAAACTTACATTGCAACCACAAAAACCAACTTCATGTCTTTGAGGAATTCTCTCTAAAGAAAACAAGTGATGTAAAAGAAAAAGAAAATAAAAAGCAAATTAAAGCATGCGCGTAGACTTTCAAAGAACTGAATTGATTCCATTGAAAGTGAAGTTGACAGAGAGAGATTCAGAAGATAAGATAGCAGAAAAATCAATGCAGCAGATGAATGAAGTTGACATGGCTTTGGATTCATATAAGCCAAATGGATTTTAAGATTTTCATATTGGTGTAGTTGGTTTGTAGTCCATTATTTTTTTAATAACAATATGCCATCCTCATTTGATGACACAAACAATGTTTGATGTTTCTGCAACTCACTTTAGAAAAGTAATCATGAGTGAATATTTGAATATGATGACATGCAATATTTTCATATATTTTTTTGCTTTCTCAAACATAAACCATAGTATTGTGGCGGTCATAATGTTGAATGATTTCAACATCATGTAAAAACTTTAGATTATGATTTTAATATCATAATTTAAATTGCACCCGTGCTCTCTCTCTCCCTCCCCCGTTCTTCTTTGACTCAACTCGTATTATTGTGACTGATTTATAAGACTTAATTTGCTTGGCAGCCAAGTAATTCTATAGGTAGAATGTTCATAGAACACTCCATGCATTTCCATTAGTGCAATTTATGGGAAAAAAATTTAATTTAATTTTTTTTAAAATGTATATATATTGATTTATCTAAATATATAGACAAATAATACATAGACAAATATATATTTAAAAATTAAAATGGTTGAAAGTTGTAGTTATGGCTAGCCATTGGGTTGATTATATCATTTTCCTTTACACCAAAAGTGATATTTGATTCATTACTTGATGATAAGAAACCATTAAAGAGCCTTCTGTCAGCTGAAATAAAAACCTAGTATATAGCAAAATCTTGTGTGCTCCTTCTTGTTGCCTTTTTTATTGTTTTTTTGCTCTCTCTTCGCTTGTTTTTGTTAACTCAATCAAAGTTTTCAGTTTTTTCATATAATATTGGTCAAATTCTATTAAAATAAGGTAGGCTTTCCAACCAACACTCTTAATTATATGTAGTCTTATTATATGTAGTCTTATTCCTGCAATCACCATCAGAATGAAATTATTCTATAAAAAGAAAAATAGGTCATCAAATTTGATGACTAAGGAGTCAAAAAATTTGGAAGACCTCAATTGCTTGGCAACCAAGCATGCATCCACTTCTGACCAAGCATCCACATCTGCAACAAGAATAATGTTCATGGAAGTTTCCCAACTCTCACATATAAAGGGTCCCATTGATTGGATTTTTTTAAAAGGAAAAACCCATTTTTATAAGGTACCCTAAATCCTTGTCCATTTATGTTGATAGGAAATTTTAATTGATTTTAAATGTTAATTAAAACTTTAGCTCCTGATTTGGCACTCCAAAATTTCACAGAAACTATTTATTATTAAAAAATATCTTACCATGAATCATATTATTATAAAAAGCGATAGTTTATATTGGTCGCGTAACGAGTTCTGGTATCAATGATTAACATATACTTAGTGGGTGTATGGACTTCACACACTTGACCTTACCCGACGGTTTCCATCAGTTCGGTCAATATCGAACTGAACTCCTTTTTAATCGAATTACACAATTAATTGTTGGGAATATATTTCACTTTCTTATTGGATCTAATCAGCTATTAGAAGAAAAAAAAAAGAATTCTTAAGTATCATCAGTATCCAATGGGAGGGTGAAATATACATTCAACAATTGATTGTGTAGTTCAATTAAATGAGTGTCCAGTTCAGTACTGATCGAATTGATCCCCGGTCTCGTCACCATCAAACCTAAGCAGGCTAAGGGGAAGGGCACTGACTTACAAACAAGGCAACCTGAGGTAGTCATCTATATGTTGACCTCCCTCCAGAGGTGCTATTAGAATTAAGGGTTATTTAGTTTCCACCCTCTCTCAAAATAGGCAAATTATCAAAAAAATCCTCAAAAACTCAATATTATTTTAAACCCCCTTAAAGTGTTAATTGTGATTGTTGGGTTTTTTACAAAGCCAATTAACACTTTAAGGGGGTTTAAAATAATATTGAGTTTTTTAGGGTTTTTTTGATAATTTGACTGTTTTGAGAGAGGGTGGAAACTAAATAACCTTAGAATTAAATAAGGCTCAACCCCCGTGACACTTGGGGAGACTTGACAGGCAGGCCTTTCTTTGGTTGACAATGTACTGATGTAGGGATCAACATGAATAAAAAAGCCATATGGGGAAGGTAGACGACATTGCCTTGCATATTGGAATGAATGAATATCAATTATTCATAGTCTCCCCCTTATAGGATCTCAAAAAATAACTCATTATATAAGTGAAAAAATAACATAGTAATGTAATCTTTTTATTTAGGGAAAAATTCATATAACCCCTTGTAAACTGACTAAAATCCATATAACCCTCTGAAAACATCTAGTAAATTCAAATAACCACCTGAATAAAATTTACATTTACAGATGATGAATATTTTGTGAATATTATGTTTGATTAACCCTGATAAGAAATACATTATACAAAAAAAGCATATAATGTGTTAAAAATACAGAAAATATTTTATAAATGACAATTTTACGAGACGGGATTCGATCAATGCTGACATCGGGTCAGTTCGGTCAGTATCGAACTGCACCACGTGCAAATCGAACTGCATCACTTATAAATCGAACTGCACAACCAATTGTTGGGTATATTTTTTACTCTCTTATTGGATTCAATCAGATATTGGAGAAAATATGAATTCTTAAGTATCATCAGTATCCAATAAGAGAGTGAAATATATACCCAACAATTGGTTGTGCAGTTCGATTTATAGATGATGCAGTTCGATTTGAACGTGGTGCAGTTCGGTACTGACCGAACTGACCGTGCTCGGTACTGACCGAATCCGATCCCCCATTTTACTCATCTGAATAGGATTTTATAATATATCCAAAGAGGTAAAATCGTTATTTCATATGATTTTTTGCATTTTTAACATATTTTTTTAATATATTGTGTGTTCAATGAGGGTTAACCAAACTAAATACTCACAAAATATTCATCATCTATAAACCAAAATTTTATTCGGGGGGCTATTTGGATTTATTAGATGATTTTTAGAGGGTTATATGGATTTCAGTTAGATTTTGGGGAGTTCTATGGATGTTTTCCTTTTATTTAATATTTATATTTTTATTAGGTCATGCTTTTTTTTGAACCCAATAGTCAAACAAAAAAAAATGATTCTCCACTTTTTTTTGGAATTTTGATTGAATGATAATATAAAATAAAAAAATAATATAATATTCACCCTTTATAAAAAATAAAAAAAATATTCACCCTTTCTCTTGAACATAAAAAAAAGCACTGTATTCGTCTCTTTCAAGACTTTGGAGAGGATCAATAAATTCAAAAACAAAGACTTGAGAACTCACGCGCACAATATTCCAACACAAAGAGAGAGACGCCGAAAAACTCACATGACCCACTTTGGGAGAAACACCAACGTCCGCCATTGATGCACCCGCCCAAACCTTGCTCACCAAGAAACCCACATTTGTTTTGACTCGATCGTTCCCTATATAAAGGTCCCAACTTTCTTTCTAAATACAGGGACCCATCTCATACACACACACACACACACACGAAGGGCCTCTCATTCACAGCTCTCTCTAACTGCCTCTGTTTTCATTCAAAACCATTCAGACCCAGAGACAGAGATCGAGAGAGAGCTAAAAATCCAATCTTTGATCATGGTGTCTCTTGGTTTCTCCAACCATGGTGAGTTTCTCATCTCCTCTGACTACACATACCTTCTGAGGCCTGTTTTCCTTCGTGGGTTGTCTTTGGTTTGTCACCTTGTGTTCTTTCTTGTTATATGCATTGTTTGGTCTATCAAGAGATGTAGTGTTCAGAGTCCTAAAGAGAGTCCAAGCAAAAGTAGTTTTTTCCATTACAGGCTGATCCTTTTAGCTTCACTTTGTTTGGCTCTGTTTCACTTCGTGTTGTGCCTCTTTAACTACTTCTGGTTTGTCCATGATGGTTGGCCTGATGACATGCTTGCAACCCAATTAGACTTGGTTTTCAGAACCATTGTTTCCATTGCAATCCCTGCTTATTTGCATTTTGTATTCTCTCGTTCGGCGGAGAGGAGGTTTCCATTGTTTCTTAGGATTTGGTGGGGTCTCTACTTGTTCATTTCATGTTGTTTCCTTGTTGTAGACCTTGTTTACTATAGGAAACATGGGGACTTGAAAACCCATTTGTTGGTTTTGGATGTTGGGTCGGTGTTGGTCGGTTTAGTCATTTCTTATGCTGGGTTGTTTGGGAAGAGGAGTAGTGGGGGAGAAAATGGGGACCCTCTCCTTCAAGAGCCTCTCTTGAATGGTTGTATAATAGTACTACTAATGGTGATGTTTCTACTGATGGGTCATGCAATAAGAGAGGATGTGACAATGTCACTCCTTATGCTAATGCTAATCCATTCAGTATTGCCACTTTCTCTTGGATGGGTTCTTTGCTTTCGGTGGGCTATAAGAAGACATTGGACTTAGAGGACGTTCCCCAGCTCGCGAGTGAAGATAGTGTTTTCGGGGTTTTCCCTGTTTTCAAAACTAAGCTTGAGTCATACAGTAATAATAGTGGTGGGGGAATTAGAAGTCTGGAGTTGGTGAAGGCATTAGTCTTCTCTACTTGGAAAGAAATCCTTGGACAGCTTGTTCGCGGTGGTGTATACAGTTGCTTCTTATGTCGGTCCTTATCTTATTGATGCATTTGTTCACTACCTCATCGACCGTGATGATTACGTGTATGGGTATGCCTTGGTCTCAGCATTCGTCGTAGCGAAGATTTTCGAGTGCCTGTCACAGAGGTACTGGTTTTTTAAGCTGCAACTGGTTGGCATTAGGGTCCGAGCAATTCTTGTGACGATGATTTACAAGAAGGGATTGAAGCTTTCTGGCCAGTCGAGGCAGGGGAGTACGAGTGGGGAGATCATCAACATCATGAGTGTTGATGCAGACAGGATCGGACGATTTAGTTGGTACATGCATGATCTTTGGATGGTTCCCATCCAGGTCACATTAGCTTTGTTAATCTTGTACAAGAATCTCGGGCTAGCATCATTGACCACCTTAGCTGCAACCATACTTGTAATGTTGGCTAATATTCCCCTGGGGAAGATGCAACAGAAGTACCAGGAGAAGTTGATGGAGTCCAAAGATATTAGGATGAAAGCGACTTCCGAAATTTTGAGGAACATGAGAATTCTCAAGCTTCAGGGTTGGGAGATGAAATTCTTGTCTAAGATCGTTGAGCTCAGGAAGAATGAGACGAATTGGTTGAGGAGGTTTCTCTACACTTCGGCCTTGGTCTCATTTGTCTTCTGGGGATCACCCACATTCATATCTGTGGTCACCTTTGGATCTTGTATGCTCATGGGGATTCCACTAGATTCTGGGAAGATCCTGTCTGCCCTTGCGACGTTCAGGGTCCTGCAAGAGCCTATTTATAACCTCCCTGATACAATTCAGATGGTTATTCAAACTAAGGTTTCACTTGATAGAATATCTTCATTCCTTCGCCTTGAGGAGTTGCAGCCCGATAATATCGAGAGGCTACCCAAAGGTAGCACTGATGTCGCAGTTGAGATCAGTGATGGGAATTTCTCTTGGGATCCTTCTTTGACAAATCCTACTCTAAAAGACTTGAATGTACATGTGTTGCATGGTATGCGAGTGGCTGTTTGTGGGACTGTTGGTTCGGGGAAGTCGAGCTTGCTTTCTTGCATATTGGGTGAAATCCCAAAGACGTCGGGGACTGTTAAGATGTGTGGAACCACGGCTTATGTGGCTCAGTCACCTTGGATACAGAGTGGCAAAATTGAAGACAATATACTGTTTGGTGAGGAAATGGACAGGTTCAAGTATGATGGCGTGTTGGAAGCTTGTTCTTTGAAGAAGGACTTGGAGATTTTGCCCTTTGGGGACCAGACAGTCATTGGCGAGAGGGGAATCAACTTGAGTGGTGGACAGAAGCAAAGAATACAGATTGCACGTGCTTTATACTATGGTGTGGACATCTATCTTTTTGATGATCCTTTCAGTGCAGTTGATGCTCACACCGGGACTCATCTTTTCAAGGTATATCTTTACTATCTGTTTGTATTTCTAGAAGTTCGTTTCATATCAATATATCGAAGTTCCTGACAAGGTCCTTTTTATGTCCTCAATTTTTAGATAACAGATTTAGAAATGCTCATACTATTTGAAGTGTTTCATGTAGTTGATTTTTTTGGTGACCAATAGCTCTCATTGTATGTATGGCAGGAGTGTTTGCTTGGTCTTCTAGCTTCAAAAACTGTGATATATGTCACCCATCAGGTCGAGTTCTTGCCCTCGGCTGATCTCATCTTGGTAAGGATTAAATTTCTTCCTGATTTATTTAATTATTTATTTATATAATCATATGCCTTTGAATGTCACCACTTTGCATATTGTCTCACAAGAATTGCCTTCTATGATTTAATAGGTCATGAAAGATGGACGAATCACACAAGCAGGAAAGTATGAAGACATTCTTAATTCTGGAACAGATTTCATGGAATTGGTTGGTGCACATAAAGAAGCTTTGTTAGCCCTTGATGCGATGGATCTCACAGCCAGAACATCTACTAATGGTGTGGAAGATGTAGAAGGAAATTCTGTCAAGAAGGAAGAGAAGAACACAGAACAGAATGGAAAACCAGATGAAATAGTTGTGCCAAAGGGACAACTTGTTCAGGAAGAGGAAAGGGAGAAAGGGAAAGTCAGTTTCTTGGTTTATTGGAAATATATAACTACGGCATACAAAGGAATCCTTGTTCCATTTATCTTGCTTGCTCAGATAATATTTCAGGTTCTTCAAATTGGAAGCAATTACTGGATGGCATGGGCAGCTCCTGTGTCAAAGGGTGCGACTCCTCCAGTTAGTGGATTTGTTCTCATCCTCGTATATGTCATATTGGCCATAGGGAGCTCTCTTTGCATCCTTGTGAGGGCCTTGCTTATTACGATAGCTGGATATAAGACGGCAACAATACTGTTCAACAAGATGCATATGTGCATTTTCCGTGCTCCCATGTCATTCTTTGATGCCACTCCAAGTGGGCGCATCCTGAATAGAGTAAATTTGTTTCCCTTGTTCAGTACCTCTTTTTTTTATTTATGGAAATGCTGATATGGTTCTACAGTTTACTTAACTGAATGACATATTCTTGTAGGCATCAACAGATCAGAGTGAACTAGATACGTCATTCCATTTTCAGATTGCGTCATTGGCCTTTTCAATTATACAACTTGTGGGGATCATTGCAGTTATGTCTCAAGTTGCATGGCAGGTTTTCATCATATTTATCCCGGTTATAGCCACCTGCATATGGTACCAGGTAAGTTTCATGCCCTCTTGTATAG